>PVIY010047387.1:0-17897 GCA_004026745.1 Myrmecophaga tridactyla | reverse complement strand
AGCCTCACCTCTCCCACCCCCCCAGCTCTGTGTATCAGTTTATGGCACTCCTAGTGCCCCACATGTGCACAGCCCACTATCACATCCTTCAGCTCTAGGAACTTCAGTTTACAGCACTCCTGGAAGCATGCTTGCACACGGGCCCCAACACATCATTCAGCTCAGGGAACTTCAGTTTACAGCAGTACTAGAACTGCACATGCACACAACCCTCAGCCATACTTCCCAGCTCTAAGGAAGTGCTGACCTGCACTGCCAGATCAAATCTGCCCCCAACCCACGACGTCATAACACCAACCTGCTATCACAGCTCTACACATGCACACAAAGGGCCCCGCACCCTAGACCAGCTCACACCAAAATCACACCCCCCAGACCAGTGTATCCTCATACCTATATCCTCCCTGGCCACTGGACACCCACATTCACCAGGAACAGTGTAACATCCCCAACCTGCACCTATACCTGCCCTGAAACAGATTACCGCATTGTTGTGCCCAGCTGTGTACCCTGCAGCCTGCTACACATCCATCTTGCAAACACAAGGCCTTAGACTACTGAAAAAAATCAACTTCCAAAGTAAATCAATCAATATTTTTAGATATGATGAAAACAACAGTAGATCACTAAGATATCACAATGCAGACAGATATAGACCAGCCTAAGGACCAAATTAAAACACCAGAGGAGACACAGATGTTGGAACAACTAATCAAAGATGTTCATACAACTCTACTTAATAAAATAAGTGGGATGGCAAATGACATAAAGAAGATCAAGAAGACAGTAGAAGAGCATAAAGAGGAATTTAGAAGAATAAATAGAAAAATAGCAGATATCACAGAAATTAAAGACTCTGTTAACCAAATAAAAAACACTAGAGGCACACAACACCAGATTTGAAGAGGAAAAGAAAGAATAAGTGATATAGGGGACAGGATAATTTACTTCAAAGACTCAAAACAGCAAATCACAAGAAAGATGGAAAAATTTGAATAGGATCTCAGAGAAATGATAGACAAAACAAAGTACACAAATATAAGAATCATTGGTGTCCCAGAAGGAAAAGAGAGGAGTAAAAGGATAGGAAGAGTAGTCGAGTATATAATGGGCAAAAACTTCCCAACCCTTAAAAAGAATATAAATATACAAGTGAAAGAAGTCCAATGAACTCCAAACAGAATAAATCCAACTAGGCCTTCCCTAAGACACATACTAATTAGTGTGCCAAATTGTGAAGAAGAGCAGAAAATTCTGCAAGAAAAAAAACATCTACTACATACAAAGGAAACCACATAAGACTGACATCAGACTGCTCAACTAGCACCATGGAGACAAGACAGCAATGATATATTTAAAATCTTGAAAGAGAAAGACTTCTAGCCAAGGATTCTGTACCCAGTCAAATTGTCTTTCAAAACTGAGGGAGAGATTAGTTTTCATAGGCAAACAAGTCCAAAAAGAACTAACACCAATCCTGCTCAAATTTTTATAAAATATTGAAGAAAGAGAAACTCTACCTAACTCATTTTATGAAGCTAATATAATTTTAATACCAAAACTGGGTAGAGAAGCTATAAGAAAGGAAAACTACAGGCCAATCTCCCTAATGAACATAGATGAAAAAATTCTCAGAAAAATTTTAGCAAATTGAATCGAACAACACATTAAAAGAAGTTGTTCTAGTTTGCTAGCTGCGGGAATGCAATATACCAGAAACGGAATGGCTTTTAAAAAGGGGAATTTAATGAGTTGCTAGTTTACAGTTCTAAGGCCGAGAAACTGTCCCAATTAAAACAAGTCTATAGAAGTGACCAATCAAAGGCATCCAGGGAAAGATACCTTGGTTCAAGAAGGCCGATGAAGTTCAGGGTTTCTCTCTCAAGTGAGAAGGCACATGGTGAACACAGTCAGGGCTTCTCTCTTGGCTGGAAGGGCACATGGCGAATACGGCGTCATCTGCTAACTTTCTCTCCTGGCTTCTGGTTTCAAGAAGCTCCCCGGGAGGCTTCTTCCTTCTTCATCTCCAAAGGTCTCTGGCTGGTGGACTCTCTGCTTCATAGTGCTGCTCTCTCTGAAGTCTCTCATTCTCCAAAATGTTTCCCCTTTTATAGGACTTCAGAAACTAATCAAGACCCACTTAAATGGGTGGAGACATGTCCTCCCCTAATGCAGTTTAACAACCATTCTTAACTAAATCACATCAACCAGGGAGATGATCCAATCACAGTTTCAAACATACAGTATTTACTAGAGATTATTCTACCTTTATGAAATGGGACTTACATTAAAACATGGCTTTTCTTAGGGGGCATACTTCCTTTCAAACCAGCACAGAAGTATACACAGCAACAAAGTGGGGTTTATACCAGGAATGCAAGGATGGTTCAACACAAGAAAATCAAATAATGTAATATAGCACATTAACAAATTGAAAGGGACAAATCATATGGTCATCTCGATTGATGAGGAAAGAGCATTTGACGAAATTCGACATACTTTTGTGATAAAAGCACTCCAAAAGATAGGAAGCAAAGATAACTACCTCAATATGATAAAAAAATATGGAAAACTGATAGCCACCATTGTACTCAATGGAGAGAGACTGAAAGCTTTCCCTCTATGATCAGGAACAAGACCAGAATGCCCACTGTTATCACTAGTATTCAACATTGTGCTAGAAGTTCTAACTAAAGCAATCAGGCAGGATAAAGAAATAAAAGGCATCCAAACTGGAAAGGAAGAAGTAAAACTCTTATTATTTGCAGATGACATGATACCATACTTAGAAGATCCTGAGAAATCTATGACAAAGTTATTTGAGCTAATAAACAAATTCAGCAAGGTTGCAGGATATAAAATTAATGTGCAAAAGTCAGTAACGTTTCTATACACAAGCAAAGAACTAGCTAAGAAGTCAGTGAATGAAAAAATTCCATTCAAATTAGCAACTAAAATAATCAAGTATTTAGGAATAAACTTAACTACAGGCACAAAGGACTTGTACACAGAAAACTACATAACATTGCTAAAAGAAATCAAAGGAGATTTAAATAGGTGGAAAGGCATTTCCTGCTTATGGATAGGAAGGCTAATATAGTCAAGATATCAATTATCCTCAAATGGATCTACAGATTCAACACTCTCCCAATCAAAATTCCAACAACTTGCTTTGAAGACTTGGAAAAGATAGTTACCAAGTTCATCTGAAAGGGAAAGAGACCCCAAATTGCTAAAAGATCTAAAAGAGTACAATGAAGTGGGAGGCTTAATATTTCTTGACTTTAAAACCTATTATAAAGCCACAGTGGTCAAAACAGCATTGTACTGGCACAAAGATAGAAGCTTTGACCAATGGTATCAAATTGAGAGTGCAGAAATAGACCACCAAATCTATGATCAACTGATTTTTGACAAGGTTCCCAAATCCTCCGAACTGTGACAAAATAGTCTTTTCAATAATTAGGCATGGGATAGCTGGATATCAATAGGCAAAAGAATGAAAGAGGATCCCTATCTTATACCCTACCAAAAATTAGCTCAAAATGGATCAAACATCTAAATAGAAGAACTAGCACCATAAAGCTTCTAGCAGAAAATGCAGGGAAACATCTTCAAGACCTAGTAATAGGAGGCAGCTTCCTAAACTTTACACCCAAAGCACAAGCAACAAAAGAAAAAATAGATATATAGTAACTCCTCAAAATCAAATGCTTCTGCACTTCAAAAGACTTTGTCAAAAACATGAAGAGGCAACCAACTCAATGGGAGAAAATATTTGGAAATCACATATTGGATAAAGGTTTGATTTCTGGTATATACAAAGAAATATACAACTCAATAACAAAAGACCAAAGAACCCAATTATGAAATGGGCTAAAGATATAAATAGACATTTTTCTGAGGAGCAAGTACAGATGGCTCAAAAGCACATGAAGAGTTGGTCATTTTCACTGGCTATTAGGGAAATGCAGATCAAGACTACAATGAGAGACCACCTCACACATATAAGAATGACTACTATTAAACAAACAGGAAACTATAAATGTTGGAGAGGATATAGAGAAACTGGAACACTTATACACTACTTGTGGGAATGTATAATGGTGCAGCCATGATGGAAAACTGTTTGGCACTTCCTTAGGAAACTAAATATCGAGTTGCCGTATAACCCAGCAATAGCACTACTTGGTATATGCTCCAAAGAATTAAAAGCAAATGACACAAACAGATTATTGCACACTGATGTCATAGCAGCATTATTCACAATCACCAAAATATGGAAACAAACCAAATGCCCATCAACAGAAGAGTGGATTAACAAAATGTGGTATATGCATACGATGGAATATTATACACCATTAAGACAAAACGACATCCTGCAGCACATGACAAGATGGATGAGGATTGAGGACATTATGCTGAGTGAAATAAGCCAGACACAAAAGGATAGATACTGTATGATTCCACTTTTATGACCAGCATAAAGGTATAATCAGAGGCTTATAATACAGAATATATGGGACTTAAGAGATACGTAGAAGCTAGAGATGAGTAAACCGTTAGCTAATGAATTTGAACTCCGATGTAAGGGAATAGATAGGAGTGAAGATGGTTCTCAAGTGGGTTTGTAAGTGATACTACCATGCTGAAGATGAATCAGATTGAAAGGGGTTGTATAGACCTATGTGTCCCACTGATGAGCATTAGAAATATGAATTAGTTCTTGCAAGAATTACTTCAAAGATATGATTCATGTACAAACAGTATTTAAGTCCAGGGTACAGGGGGACAACTGCCATTCCATGTTTTAGGCTATGTTCAAAAGGAAAATATCAACACTGTCACAGCAACGGCAGAGTTAATAAGTGGGGAGGAGACAAGGGTTAAGAGGAGGTTTAGATTTTCCATTTGACGAGGGTGTGTTTATTGGTTTTCTTTCCCTCGGGAACAATGAAATTATTTAAAATTGAGAAAGTTGATGGACTGTGGACTTTGGGCTCTCTCCATGATGCCTGATGAAGGCAGATGGCTTATGATGCACTGACTGAGAAGTAGAATGGTGAATGATGGTGTATACTTATGAACAAAGGCTGTGCTGCTACAAAAAGGAGCAAAGTTGTGAGGCAAGCAATGATGTGAATGAATATATGGAACATTTGTTGAGGCAAAATAAGCCGGAATCAAAACAACAACAATGGAACCATCACCTTCAGAAAATGCTTATAAGGAAACAGTCGCCTAGATTGTAAACTTTCAGAGCAGACACATTAAGTCTAGAGTGTATATATATATAATATATATATTATATATATAAGCCCAGAATGTGTATTCATTATATATATACATAATCTGATATTTAGAAATAAGAATGAAGCCAATCAGGTTGGGGTTAAAGTAATTTAGAAAATGGGGGTAAGGAAGACAGTGTCTATATTTTAGAACCTCACATATTCTTTGAGACCCAAGGAAGAAAGATTTATTTGATCTGAAACTGAAATTTTCTATAGCGCATAATCTAACTTAACCTATCTGTATAACTCAATTGAACAATTGAAACACAGGAAGCTCAGAATAAGAAAGAGTTCCTTTAATCCTTTATAGATAACTGTAATGTCTAGATACATCCTAGAGTACATTAAGCAGATAATCAAAAAGTATTGGCAAAGTCCCTTGAGGGATGAGAGAAAGAATGTGGAACTATTAAATCTTACCATAGGGAATCCCCTGATACTGTGTCAAACTTTAAAGGACACACAAATCAATAAGCCATGCCTTCATTTCTGAGGCTCATTCTTGTGAAGCTTATAAAGGTAGCAGAGAAGCTTAAACTACCTATAGGCACGCCAAAGAGCTACTTCTCAAGGACGTTTTTTGATGCTCAGATGTGGCCTCAGTCTCTCTAAGCTCAACTCTGCAAGTGAAATCACTGTCTTACCACCTACATGGGACAAAATATCCAGGGGTGAAAGTCTCCTTGGTGATGGGGGAGATGACTCCCAGAGATGAATTTGGCCCTGGCACTGTGGGATCCAAAATTCCATCCTGATCAAAAGGGGGAAAATAAGGGTAACAAAGTATGAATGATAGAGAGAGTTCAAATGGAGTCAGGAGGCTACTCTGGTGGTTGCTCCCAGGCAAGCTTCAATTAGAGCTTGCTACCTATCATAACCTGCCAATCCCCAATCAGGAGCATTCCAGCCAAGCCTAACAGACACCTAGGGCAATATATAAGATTCCACAAGGTTTCTATGCCCTGGATGGAATTGTAACCCATGTCAAACTTTGAAATATGTTCTACAACTAATTGTGGTGCTGAGCTTTGAAATTTATTGCTTTTTTTGCACATATGTTATTTTTCACAAAAAAGAAAGAAAAAAGGTCAATTGTGATGATAAAAAATATTTAAGCCTTCTAGCCTCCTATTCTAGTTTGCTAGCTGCTGGAATGCAATATACTAGAAACAGAATGGCTTTTAAAAAGGGGGAGTTTAATCAGATGCTAGTTTACAGTTCTAAGGCCAAGAAAATGTCCCAATTAAAACAAGTCTATAGAAATTTCAATCTAAGGCATCCAGGTAAAGATACCTTGGTTCGAGAAGGTTGATGAAGTTCAGGGTTTCTCTCTCATCCAGAAAGGCACATGGTAAATACAGTCACAGTTTCTCTCTTAGCTGGAAGGGCACATGGCAAGCATGATATCATCTGCTAGCTTTCTCTCCTGGCTTCCTGTTTCATGAAGCTCCCTGGGAGGCATCTTCCTTCTTCATCTCCTAAGCGCTGGCTGATGGACTCTCTGCTTCATGGTGCTGCAGCATTCTCTGCTCTCTCTGATTCTCTCTCATTCTCCAAAATGTTTCCTCTTTTATATGACTCCAGAAACTTATCAAGACCCATCCAAATGGGTGGAGACATGTCGTCACCTAATTCAGTTTAATAATCACTCATGATTAAATCACATCTCCAGGGAGATGATCTGATTGAAGTTTCAAACATACTGTATTGAATAGGGATTATTCTGCCTTTATGGAATGGGATTTAGATGAAAACATGGCTTTTATAGGGGACATACACCCTTTCGAACCAGCACACCTCCTATATTTCTGGAACAGCTATAAGGAAAAATTTAAGAAGATCAGCTGGTAGCCCATGACAAACTCTGGGATCTATCCTGTAACTACTTGTTGAAGAGTGCTTTGAAAACTATTGCTTTTTTCATTTCTTTGTTTTGTGAATATGTTATACTATACAATAAAAAAAAAAAAAGATAAATCACTCAGTTTTGGTCTAAAAAAGGAGAAAGCTCTGGAAAGTTATATTTTTATATTACACCATCACGGTCAACAAGTAACCCAGTTTCTACCACCTTAAAGTATAGTTACCTTTATCTACAGTAATGAATTAAAGCAATTATCTACAGATGAAAAAATCAACATAAAATACCACAAATTTTAGCGTTATCATCTTAGTTGTCTGTTGTCTTGAATAAACAATTTTTCAAAACAAAACAAAAATGGAAAGAGGAATGGAAAGATATTTATCTGAACAACATATAAAAATGGCCAATAAGCGCATGGAATAATGTAAACATCATTAGTCATTATGGAAAGGCAGATCAAAATCAGAATAAGATATATTTCACACCCCTTGGATAACTATATTCAAAAGGTGGACAGAAATCAGTGTTGATGAGACTGTCATGACTTCATTACCTCTATAATTTCTGGGTGTTCACGTAAATTTATGCAGATGATTTGGAAAACCCTTTTTCAGTTCCTTAAGAAATTCAACATAGAGGTACTATATGACCTGATAATTCCCTTCTCAGGTATGTACACAAGACAATTGAAAACATATGTTCACACAAAAGCATGTACACCTATGTTGTTAAACTACTCACAAAGTCAAAAATGCAACAACCACAACACCTATTAATTGATTAATGGATACACATTTGCGGTATTTCCATGAAATGGACTTTTTATTCAGTCAGAAAAAGGAATGGATTACGTGTTTTTTCCAGTTCTGGACTTCCACCATGGCATTACCTCTGTCTGAAATTTTTTTCTTTGCCTAGGTAGGTAACTATTTTTGTATGTCTTGGCTTAGCCCACATACTCCCTAAATTATGTTAGCTACCATAGAATATATATATGGTAGTATCACTGGGGAAATTATGTGAAACAAATGATCATCAGCCTCAAAATTTCACTGAATTATAAGATAAAAAATTTGCAGATGTGATCACACATCTAGGAATGCCTCTTATTTCTATGAGAGAAAGTGATCATGATTTACTTTTATATTGATCTAATGTTGAAAGCAAACAGCATAATTTTTAAATGAATGCATCCAATGGTATGCATTAGCCTAAGTATATAATTTCATAGGCATTTTCACAATGTATGTATTCACTCATTTGTTATTTTTATAGGACACAAATTTAAAACTCAAGTTTGTTTCAATATAAATTTCATTTTTACATTAGAATACCTACCACAGTAATTTCTGTTTATACTTTTGAGAATTTCAGTTTGTTCTTTTAATAACAGAAATTTAGAAAAAATTAAATAATCTAGTGAAATAGGTTAATTTTACTTGAAAGTTTATATATATAAAGTGGATGCTTATTATTATTATTTTTTTTGTATACTGTATGGTGGGGGTCACATTTCATTCTCTTTCCATGTGACTATTCTGTTATGCAGCACCATTTTTTTTTTTTTTTTAATGTGCACAGGCCCCAAATCGAGCCCAGGTCTCCCACATGGCGGGTGAGAATTCTACCACTGAACTACCCTTGCACCCCCTTTTATTATTTTTTATCCTATATTTCCATCATTTGCTTTCATAACATCCATTCTCTCTTTCTCCTATAATAAGTGAAAATCACGTTTGTTTGAAAAACCAAAAGAAAGCAATATATCTTTGTTTTAAATCTTATATAACTGTAAATCCTAGTCTTTGCTTACAAATTGAGTTACCCATGTAATAGTTTTAATAACAAAAACAGAACTCTTCTAGTGATTTCTATGAAAGTTTACTTCTTTAAAATAGTCTCAAGTCTTTATTTGTGCTGTTTTTTCCCATGTTATACATGTCTGGAACATACCCATGATAGCTTGAGTATGTATGTACCCCCAAAAAAGTACGTTCTTTGAATTAATCAATTCTTGTGGGAATTGACAATTGTGAGTAGGACATTTTGATGTCTAGAACCTCAACTTATATTAAGATGTGACCCAACTCATCCAAAGTGTTTCTTAGTCCTCTTACAAGGGAATGAAATTCAGACAAAGAAAAAGAAAACCACAGAGGCAAGAAGCCAGAAGCAAAGGAACCCCGAGGAGAAAGGAAAGACCAACAGAAGCTGCCAGGTGCCTTGCCATGTGACAGAGGAATGTAAGATCTCCAGCAGCTGGCCTTCAGAAACAAATAATCATATCAGCTCCAAAACTGTAAGCTTGTAAGTTAATAAATTCCCACTGTTAAAAGCTGGCCTATGAAATGGGCCTATATTTCTTTATTTTGGCAGCCTAGAAACTAGAACAGTAAACTATGATGGCTAGATCAGCAGCAATCCTTTTAGGAGAATTACATGGCACTTTACCTTGACAAGGGAACTGCCTAAACAATATTAAGAACTGCCTAAGTTTGCTTAGGTTACTGCTAGAGAAAAATTATGTACCAATGTATCTTGCAAAATTAATTTAATTATGTAATTACAAAGAAGAGCCAACATGGTAACTGTTAAAATTATGTTATTTAAGAGGCAACAAGTAAGAAAGTGTCTTGTCTATGTATCTTCATCTAAAATTGTATATAAAACAACACTATTCAAAAGCTGTTTATATGAACTTTATTTTCCTATAAACAAGTTAGATGTTAAATATCATATATATATATGATTTTCTTCCTTTAAAGGAATAGTTTAGAAAAAAATGTCCAACTGAAAAAATTTTTAGGAGTATTTTTCTCAGATAATATAAAGTAAAATAATAGGTATTATGCAAAATCATAATTTTAAGAAGATACATAGCATAAATTAGTTTGGAATAAGACAAACATTTAAATATTAGAAAAATAGGGCAATGTAATGATGAGGAAATAGATTTTTGTTCTTTGTGTTTTTTCTTTTATTAGAAAAATTATATTAAGGTATATTCTTTTGTCATATTATGTATCTATTTATTAAATTCTATTTATTAAATGCTAAGCACCAATATCATAAGTAGCTACCACTACATGACACATATACATATGTGTCATATATAGACCCCCACACTCTCCTGAACAAAGATATTCTGCTTGTTACTCTACTAAAGATTTCCCTTAAAGCAATCTTATTTAAAAATATATATTTGGATTAAGTATATATCCTATATCTGCCACTGTGCTTGTGTTTTGAAACAGAAAATAAGTGAATAGAATGAGCCAGCTCTCACATTAGAGCATGCAAACTTCTGTGGTTTCTGGAATCATAATATCTTTTTTCCAGAAAATGGATCATATGAAGAATGACAAATTGATGGATTACGATGCATGTCTTAATGACTCAGGGAGAGTTTTAGTTGACAGTGTTAATCTTTCTTGAATAAACGCTTTTGCCAGAGGCTGATTTGAGACTTCTGATCTTTAATTTGCAAATAAGAGAATAGTCAGAAATCCAATTATCACAGCAAACAGTAGATGAAGCAATAAAAACAGATTATCTCTAAAAATCAGTATGTTAAGATTCTGAAAAAATGGCAGACAGTCTGATGTAATCAGATCTGCTTTTTAGGCTACTTACAGTTACTTTTTATTCAAAATTCAATTATTATTAAATATAAGTAATAATAATAAATAAATATAAACATAAATATAAAGCAAGTAATGTGAAAAATAAATGTGAAGAATCTGAAAACATAAAAGCAATTGTTCAGTTATTAAATAAAAATATTCAAAAACTAAAAAGCAGCAATTTTATAATTAATGACATTAGCGAAGCACAAAATAGCCTCGGATCAATATATCTCAACACATAAAAACACTACATTTAGTAAGCAATCTAATTTCATAAATGGTTTTTTAAATATGTTTTAGGAGCTACTAATTTATATTTGAGATGCAAAAATTATGGAGAAAGAAAAAATAAAGTTATTGCTTCAAGAAACAAGAAAACTATATTTTCAAAACAAAGAAATCTCTAAAATTGATCAGCTTCTCTCAAAGTAAAATGAGAATTAATAGATTCATCATTCTGCAGATATATTTAGGTAATATATTAAGTATAGAAGGACGCTGAAATATCTTTTATTTAAAATAAAAGTGTAATAGCTTTGCATTTTCAAAACAATGAAAGTTAGATTCATTGCATTAGAGTTTGAAATAGAGTATAATTACCCAAATAATGGCATATATTTGCTGAGACGTTTTCAGGGATCATAAAGATACTCATTAGCATTTCAATTTATTTGCCTTGGCAAAGAAAAAAAAAGAGCTTTGTATTAGTTAATGTTCTCTAGAGAAACAGAATCAACAGGAAATATTCGTAAATATAAAATTTATAAAAGTGCCTCATGTAACCGTGGAATGTAGGGTACAAAATCCTCAGGGCAGTCTGTGAAGCTGATGATTCTGATGGAGGATCTGGACAAACTCCACAGGAGAGGCTTGCCAGCCGAAGCAGGAAGAGAGCCAGTCTTTTCTGAATCCACCTTAAAAGGCTTCCAGTGATTAGAGTAAGCATCACTCATTGCAGAAGACATTCCCCTTGGCTGATTACAAATGGAATCAGCTGCGGCACAGCCAACATAATCATGATTTAATTCTATGAAATGTCCTCATAGCAACAGACAGGCCAGAACTTGCCCAACCAGACAAACAGGTACCATAACCTGGCCAAGTTGACACATGCAACTGATCATGACAAGCTTACTCAGTTTTAGTGTTGTTTCTGTCATTATGTGCAATTTCCTATTTGGTTGTGTCCAAATACCATACCCTAGATGTGAATACATGGTTAAACTTTGCATTAAATCTTTTTCTATCACCCAATGTTTACTTAATCCCTTTGAATTTTATTGTTATATTCTATAATAATTCCTACACTATGTATACATGCAAGCACACACATATAAATATGAATTTATATGTATTTGAATCCTTTATCTTAAAGAAAGTACCCTTTATTTCAGTTAAAAGTACAGATTCTTATTGTATTATCTGATGTTATATATGTGTATTGCATGACTTAAGTTCACTGTTTTAAGGTTTACTCTATTCATATAGAAATATCCACAAATATATTAAAAATAGAATTGGAATAAAATGCAATTTTACATTTCCACAGATTTTTCTGATACAAAGTAAAACATATTTAACTGAGAAAAATGAATGAAACTATCTATTTAATTCATTTTACTTCTTCTTATTAAATAATAATTTTCTAGATTTTAACATCTATTCTACATAGAACCACTTTAAAAATTTGTGGAGAATTGTGTGTCAAATGTCAAAACTTTGACATCAAACATTAGGAACTTACCATTTATTGAATAGTGTTGTAAAACAAGTAAATGAACACATGTATGCCTGGGATTTGTCCTGAAACATTAGCAATTAGAAGAAGACCTACTGTATAAATAAATACTTCTCAATAAAGTGAATCATGATTTTGGAATGTGTCTAAAGTTTTTCTGAAATGCAGAAAAGTAAAAAAAAAACTTTCAGCATATACAGTGAGCAATACTGAAAGTAATATTAAAGAAGGATTGATGTGCTTCCAGAAGAGATGCAGGAGATTCACCAAGAGAAATACTTCTCTTTCTATTTAATTTGAATAGAATAAAATTCAGAGGGATTAAATAAACATTGGGTGCTAGAAACAAATTTAATGCAAAGTTTAACCATGTGTTTACATCTACGGTATGATATTTGGACACAATCAAATAAGAAATTGCACATAACAGACAGAAACAACAAAAAAACTGAGTAAGCTTGTCACGATCAGTTGCATTTGTTAACTTGTCCAGGTGATGGTACCTGTTTGTCTGGTTGGGAAAGTGCTGGCCTGTCTGTTGCTATGAGGATATTTCATAGAATTAATTTATATTCAAAATATTTTATTTGAATAGAAAGAGAAGTGTATTGAAAAACATGTAATACTACTTCATGTAGAGCTATAAATTTGCAAATTGTGCCAAATCAAGTGAAATATATATATTCCAAGTGTCCATTGATTTCAAATTGCTCTATCTCCTAAAGAAAAAGATAATTGTACATTCAGAAAGCATGAAGAGAAAATTTATTCCGACAAAATAGCCATTAAAATGATATAAGGCTAGGCGATATAGGTTTCATTGGTCAATAGAAAATGCCATGCTGCAATCAATTCCATGAATGGAACAACCACTTGAGAAAGAAAACCAACACTTTTGCATATACTACTTAACATGTGTGTCTTGCAACCTTTCCCCTGAGACAAAAGGCTGTAATACATATTTCTAAAAGATTAAGAAGATCATGAATAAAGTCTTAGATAAAAACCATCTTCCATGAGTTCTGTCTGCAAAACCACTGCTCAACTTACAGTATTTCTCATTAACAGGTCATGCTTATATAAAATATTTGGAAACCATAAAAATAAGTATATGGGTATTTCCAACAATATGAAGAAATGATCCTCATGGAAAGTAATCAAAGTGTAATGCACGACATGTAATGAATTAAATACCTACATTGCTTGTATTTACAAATTTACAAGTATCTCAGTAGTGATACTTTTCCTTGGCACATAATTACTTTAATCCTCTTTCCTAATACCATAGAAAATATAAAATGGGGAAATAAAATATACAAATGATCAAAGAGCATGCATTTTGTAATAATTTTTATGCTATAAAAATGTGTTCATGTAAAACAAGTAGTTTTATTTTAATTTTAAAGTTAAATTCATTCAGAATGCTAACACAGAGATAATTGGAATAACATAATTTTACATCATCCTACTATTTTTGCACAGATTGAGGATGAAACAATGAAAGCACAAAAAAGCATTTTTCAAATAATAGAACAACGTAAGTATACAACTATGTCAATGCATATAGTTATTGACTATATGCATGTGTATGCAGGATATACATTTTTCCTGCATTGTTTCCATATTTCATTTTCCAGCAGTTTTATTTTGAAAAATTTCAAGTCTACACAAAGTTGAAAGACTAATCCAACAAGCAATCTTAGATCCTTCACTTGAATTGATCAATTATAAACGTTTTGCTAAATGTTTGCATCAATCTTGGTACATCTGATTTTTTTTTTCTTACTGAATCATCAGAGAATTCACCTCTAAATATTTCATCCTGTATTTCTTAAGAAATGTGACACATCCCTTCATACCTTTAGCATACCCCAGACATTTAACCATGATATAGTTCCAGTGATATCTTGATAACTGCTATTTTCCATCTAGGATCCATCAATTATCTATTATTGCATCTAGTTGTTATGCCATAATTTTTCATTAATCCTATTTCATTTAAAAGAGTTTACTAGTGTTTTTTGGAGTTTGTTTCTTGTCTTTCATGAAGTACATATATTTTTAGGTGTTCAGGACAATTGACTTTCAGATGTCTCATGATTTGGACTAACCTAATTGCTTCTTCATGATCCAATTCAGAATAAATACATTTGTGAAGAGTTTTACAAGGCAATGCTGTGCTCTGGTCATTGTATCACAACAAAAGATCAATATATTAGTTTTTCAAAATAATAGTGATAATACGCTCGATAACTTCCTTAAGAGTATTTCCCAGATAACCTCCATTTTAATGTATCCTATATTCCTTGGATTTAGTAAATTATCTCAGGGGTAATACCATGAGTCTGAGTGAATAACCTGTTGCTCAACACCATTTCACCAAAAGAATTTAACAAATACTCATGGCCCTTGACTGAACAAATTATTGCCTTGGAAGTTTAAATATGAATTTTGTCATTCCCTCAGAAAATAAATAGGAAGTGTGCATATATGTATATGCACATGTATATACTTATACATGTCTACTGTGTATGCATGTCACTCTTCCTAGAGGGATCAAGGGCTGGGAAAAATGGTTTATACCCAATCAGAGATAGAAAAAATATGAGGTAAGCCTAGAACATGCTGTTATCTTGTTTGTCCTAAAGTAAAAGCATTCTAAAAAACATTATTGGGTGATGTTAATACAACTGACCCTTAGGGACTACAAGTGGCAAAATAGAAGATAATTTGAGCATCAAAAAGCATAATGGTGGTAACGGATTTTAAAACAGTGCATTTAAAAAATGCTTGAGTTCCAAGAGCTATTTAAAAATATAAACTGATATGGCAGAACCTTATTATAGGATCCAAACTAATACATGGTCTGGATGATTTATGTCTTCACATTTATTATATACTGAGTTTTCATGTGTACTTGGAATTACTTTTATATTTTCAATTCTGTTACAAATAGTCTAACCATTTATGAGTAGTATCATATGTTTTTAGATAGAAGAGGTGTTATAATATATCCTTCACATCTTGTAAGTCCAATGCCTCTTTTTAATATATTTAATCTATGATTATATGTTTACATTTCCATTTATGTTTTAGAATAAATTGCTTAGCTCTAGGGAGAAAATAACTTACTACTGTTATTATGTGTGTCCCAATCAATATACATTAACTCATACATATATTTTAGCTATCTCTAGCCATTTTAGACATCAAATTAATTAAACTGTAACTATTTCAGCAATATCTAAAAGATAAATACTATTGTTTAGCCCTTCAAAATTACAATGATTCGTAGCATTATCATTGACCTAATAAGTGTTAAAATATTTGTCATTTCTGTACTTCCATTATTACATCTGCAATGGAATCTATTCTCCATTGGACTCCTTGTAATTTAGTCTACATTTCCAAGAAAATGTCTTTTCTCCCAATTTTTCTTGCATTTGAACTACTTTTCGTTTCACACAGACCTGTCTTTAGACATTAGCTTTATAGTTTTCTGAGCTGTATTTGAAACTTTCTAAATGTCAAATTATACTTACTGCAAAAGAATAAATGCATAAATGCATAAATAAATAAATAGATTTAAATATATGTATTTCAAATATTCCTTTACTAATAGTTTGGGGGGAATCTGTTATTACCCTTTCTTATCATACCAGACAGTTTATGATGTGGCCTTGCATGAGTAATCAATTGTCCACAATCTAATCATCTTTAGTTTGTTTTTCAGTTTCTTTAATAAAGTACTGGACTAAATGGAAATTTTCCACCCCTAATTTATTCTTTCATTGATTAGAACCAAAGTGATGATTCATAATAATTTAAATTATCTAACATAGAAAAGTTTGTGTTTTTAATTTCAGGTTATAAAACTTTCCCTTTATAAAGCGACCAAACAAACAAATTTGAGCAGCAATTTTAGACTCAGTGACACTCTGACCTTTGACAAAAAATTGTATGAAAACTTAACGAAAAAATATACTTGTGCTGGTTTGAAGCTATTATGTACCTCAGAAAAGGCCATGTTCTTTTAATCCATTTTTCTGAGTGGAGACCTGTTGTGGGTGGGACCTTTTGATTAGGTTATTTCAATTGATTTGTGATCCACTCAATTCAAGATTGGTCTTAATCCTTTACCAAAGTTCTTCATGAGAGGACACAAGACAGAAATGCCAAGAGAGAGCTTAGAGAGAAATGCCCTGGAGAAGCAAGAAAGGACCCCCAGAAACTGAAAGAACCAGAACCTGAAAGCATCAAAACTCAGGAGGGAAGGATAAGCAGACTCTGGTACATTCCCTTAATATGTGAGAGAGGGGCCCTGGATGCCAGTGGCCTTTCTTCAGAGAAGGTATCCTCCTATTGATGCCTTCATTTGGACATTTTATGGCTTTAGAACTGTAAATTTGTAAACTAATAAATCCCAATTGTAAAAAAGCCAACTCATTTCTGGTATATTGCATTTCAGGAACTTTAGCAAATTGAAATGGTACTTCATATAAACAATTATATACAATTATGAAAACATGTGCTTCAATGATAAACCTTATCAATCTATATTTATCTGTATTTTAACATCAATAATGTGCTAAAAATTCTTGCATTAAGTTTCCTATCTGTTTCTTACTCTCTTTTGACAGTTTTCACAAAGATTTCTGATTGTTTGGGACAAATATTTCCTTTTTATAATTATAAATGGAACATGAAAATAATATATCATTGCTTAGAAACAAAGAAATAAACATTTCTGCATTTAATATAATTACTTTGGACCTAAAGACTTTAATAATTTGAACTATTTTTTCCCAATGGAGGAGAATACAAGGAAAGGGGTTGAAAATGGTATAGTAGATCAAATGAATATATTTGGTATTATCGTGGGTAGTCAATGGTTCTTCATTTAAGAAACAAATGTTATTTTTAGAAATATATTTTTAATTTCATATCTGTACATGTGTATTTATATACATTTTAAAGTTTTTCAAAGCAGAAAATACCTAAATTTTATGATATTTATATATAATACATAAATAATCTGGTGAAATCTCTGACATGTGACTCCTTCTGCTGAATTGAGAGACTAAAAACTATAAATAAACTGATAATGTAATTTTGTGCTAATTAAAGTTCACATGATATCTTTGTTAACATACTTTAAATATTTTTGTTTTTTAAGTATTTCCTGAATTCTATTAATCGATTTCAAAGACCTTGCAAAAAGAAACACATAAACAATTCAACATCGTAGCAAAATAAAACCCCAAAGAACAAAAACAACCACCGAAGCAATAGCAAGATGCTTTCTTAGTAATGAAAATTTCCCTAACTTTTCAAAGCAAGCAAACAAATTAAATTTAGGACCTGATATTGTGATG
>PVIY010047386.1:0-17900 GCA_004026745.1 Myrmecophaga tridactyla | reverse complement strand
CTTCCATCCTTGAAAACTTGTCCCAAGTTCTTTGACAAGCAAGCACCATGGGAATCTGAAGCAATAAGAGCAGGTCTCATAGGACACCTAAAATAACAAGAGTATTTCAAGCAGTCGTGAGAGTGAAACAGTTCTGTCAAAGAAAAATCAGAGAAGCTTGCTATCCATATCCACATTTAAAGTGAGTGTAAAATTCCGAAACAAGGAGAAGTTCAACTGCTGCAGTTTCTGGTCAAAATTATCAGGGGCAGAGGTGAGACCAGTATCAAAACTTGTAAGACAGAGAGAGAGGAAGAGGGAGAGGTGGCAGGAGAAAGAGAAAAAGGAAAAAAGAGGAGAGAAAGGAAAGGGGATGTTGGGTGAAGCAGCAAGACAGAAGCAGTTTCAGAGAAATATACACATTTAACCGAATATTGTCGTTTTTATATATATATTTTGAAATGCTGCCATAAGGAATGATACCTCAAAACAAAACACAGCCACTAATGTGTACTATGGTGTAAGTGAAAATTCCACCTGGTACATCCCTGGAGGTTTCAAATCTAAAATCTTCTACCCTCTGCAGTCTCCAGTTACCATAAGATGAGAATGCAAGCAGTTACTATTGCCTCATCAAAGGAATCCTTCTTCCTTCCTTTGGTGAAATGTACTTTGTAATTAATTTACACTTGAAGAGAAAAAACCTATGGCTCATAATTTATTCTCTGTCCCTTAATTGGATTGCCTTCTAACTCTTCAAAAGACTTTCTGAAGCCAAGTTACATTACTCAACTTTCCTCAGTGACCTGCTTTCCTGGGAAAGAGGGTACAACGCTGGAACTGATGCTGCTAGCAGCACCTGCACATCTCAGCATTGGCCTCAGTTTACCTCCGGCCTCATCCCCCACCAAACTGCAGTCACAGTGGCATTCGCATAATCTAATTAAACTGAGCATTTTTCAAACCTTGGGATAATAAATTTACCATTCCTTCTCACTCTATACTTCTCTGTTCAACCAAGAAGTCTAAGTCTACCGAGCCTAAAAAATGTCATCACTTCTGTGAAGTTGTCCTGAATTTCCATGGTCCTGAAAAATTGTCTTGTTTATGCCTTCTATGAAGTTTACAGACCCGTCTAGCTTCTCCAACACTCTGCTGTGTTTTTCAAGGTGGGATAATAGCTTCTCTTTGCATAATTCCTTTTAGTATTCGATAAGCATTTTCTATCACATTTCCTCTACCAAATGGATTTTCTACTCGAGAGAAAAAACATGGTTTCAGCTATATTTCTAATAGGGACATTAAATCTGGCATATGTCACTTTGCTTCTGGAAGAAACTCTTGAATGGTTTCCTCTTAGAACATCTTATTCCAGGACAGTTGTCATGGACAATAGAATATTAAAGGAATCACTGTGGGCTGCAGCAAGGAATGTCTAATTCCCCTCGCTAATGGAGTGTTTAGACAGAGAATCACCTTCACAAGATTATTCACTTCTACCTATGAGCCAGGTAATGTGCTGAGCTCATAAGATACAGCCATATGGGGACAAATGAGAAAGGAAAGACGACTAAGGAATGTTCATTAAAATTTCTGATGAAGCATAAAAATGACAATTAAATAAGAGTTTGAAAAATACATTATTCCATAGGGCCAAGAAAATTACTGTGAAAAGCATATAATGACATCTAGTAGAAATATATGGGGGGAAACCTGTCCAAGAATCAACTAAACAGAAAACAAGAAAGAGCAGTTGGCAGTGGGACATGGCTTTAGGTAATCCAAGAGACAGAATGCTAAAACCTGTCATATCTGCTATGCCCTTCAGCTTGGGCTGGACAGGCAAGCCAGGGTCACTTAGAGTGACTAGGTAAGAAGCCAAAAACTTGGGTTACTCAGATTTTAATTTATGAAATCATTATTTAATGAATATTTGCCATGTGCCAGACACCAGGTGAAATATTTTATACATGCACATTTAAACTTCTCAACAAATATTTAAGGTAGATTAAATTGTCTCACTTTGTAAATGAGAAAACTGAGGCAATATAGTAACAAAAACAAAAATGTAGTAAATATGCACTAAATGCTTTACAAAATCTGCGAACTATGCTAAGTGCCTTACATCATTGTTTTCAGATGAGATTACTTTAGAGACGCTAAGTCACAGTTTTGAGGTCATACAGATACTATGTGACAAAGCTGTGATTCATACTCAACTTGTTCTGACTCTAAAACCCTTGCTTTTTTGCCACCACACTATCATCTACCTTTACTGTGAGTTTGTCTCGGCTTCCACCGTTATCCTATCTACCAGTGACAATTTGTCACACCTGTAAGTACTAGATGTGTTATAACAGGAGCACATATGCCAGCGAGTCAAAAATGCTGCACTCAAGTCCTGTTCTACCAATACCCAGTTGCAGGATTCTGAATAAATCTACAATTCTGTGAGCATCAACTTTTAAGACAGAGAATATCTAACAATTGTTGTTTTTCTATCCCACACCCAGACCTCCTTCTTGTGGAAAATGGCCCATTTTTGGATTGTGGCCCCACCTCTACATGACTCTCAGTCCTTCCCATCTCAGGGAGTAGAATATGTAAGCAAACATAAAACAGCCATCGCATCACATTGCCCTGTATAGAATGACAGTCATGAGCCTACTGATCCCTTCATTGTGAATATCCAGACTTGTAGTCAAAATGCTATTTCCTCTTTGACATTGACACTGAATATAGAAGAATTGATTGCCAATGGCTAAAAACTTACAAAAACAGCCTGTCTGAAAATGGTGTCATCACATAGAACGCCATGTTCAGAAATGGAAAGATCCCTTAAGCCCTACATCTAGATAAGTCTGAAACCAAGTATATTTCCAGAAGTTTGTCGCAGCCTTTACATTTATGGATTTTTAATTTTCAAGTCTGATTTCTACAATAATAAAAATATTATAAATTCTATAAGTAGATAGGTAGAGATGGTCTCTGACTTTACTTTGAGCTCAAAATTCTGTAATTTTCTTTGCTAATGTATTTTAAGCAAATTGGATCCTCATTGTAAATTTGCCCATGAGAAAAATCTTCAACCTTCATAGGGATATAAGAGAATCTATTTCATAGATACTTCAACATGAAAATGAGGTTTAGTATAATGCCCAAAATATAATAAGCACACTATATATATTTTTATTAATAGCAGTACTATTATGATTATTAATAGGAAAAAATAAACATTTGTCAATTTTTGATTCCCTTTCTTAATTACATGATACTGGAATGGTAGAAAAATATTAGTGATACACAGCACTTTCAAACCCACACTGCCCCTGATTTTTATTTCTTTCACTGAAACACACTTTTTTCCATTCAGAAGATAATCCTGCTAGTAATTACAATCTGTCATTCAATAACCTTGCAATAGTCTTAGAAGATTTAGATTTGAGTCATCATTCTGTAACTTAACAGTAGCATCTTTGATAAATCACCTTCAAGAACTTCAGTCTCCTCGATTTTCAAAGAGACAAGCAATACTCACTTCCCTGGGGTTGAGGGAAAAATGGTAGTGATATTTTTCTCCAACTTTTCTGGGGACATTTTTCTATAACCGTTTGTGGTAGTTAGATTCAGTTGTCAACTTGGCCAGATGAAGATGCCTAGTTATACTGCTGTGGACATGAGCCAATGGCATGTGAACCTCATCTGTTCCTGATTACATCTGTAGTCAGTTAGGAGGTGTGCCTGCTGCAGTGAATGATGTTTGACTTAATTGGCTGGTGCTTTAATGAGAGAGCTCTGTGTAGCACAGCCCAAGCAGCTCAGCATACCTCATCTCAGCACTTGCAGCTCAGCCCAGGCCGTTGGAGATGCAGAAAGAAATCACCCCAGGGAAAGTTGTTGGAACCCAGAGGCCTGGAGAGAAGGCCAGCAGAAATCGCCCTGTGCCTTCTCATGTAAGAAAGAACCTCAGATGAAAGTTAGCTGCCTTTCCTCTGAAGAACTATATGTCAACTAAATAAATCCCCTTTTATTGAAAGCAAATCCGTCTCTGGTGTGTTGCATTCTGGCAGCTAGCGAACTATACCATTTAATCATGATGTAATTCACATATAATATTCACTCAATTAAATGGCACAGTTCAGTGATTTTTAGTATATTCACAGTGTTGGACAACCCTCATGAGTATCTAATTTTAGAGCATTTGAATCACCCTAAAAAGAAACCTTATACCTATGTGCAGTCATTGCCTATACCGCCATTCCTGGAAACTTGTAGGTTATGATTTTTTTCTGCATAATTTCCATGTCTTTAGGTTTGCCTATTCTGGAAATTTCACATGAATGGGATCATACAAATGTGCAATCTCTTGTCTTCTTTCACTTGGCTTTATGTTTTCAAGGTTCACCCACATTGTAATATGTATTAGTACTTCATTCTTTTATATTCCCAAATAATATTCCATTTTATGGACATGCCACTTTTCTTTACTTATTCATCAGTTGACAGACTATTTTTGACTATTATGAATAATGCTGATATGAATATTCACGTGCAAATTTTTGTGTGAACTTATTTGTTCAGTTTCCTTTGAATATGCACCTAGGAATGGAATTGGCGGGTCATATTATCACTCTATGTTTAAAATCTTGAGTAACTATTTTTTGAAAGGAGCTGCCCCATTATACATTCCCAACAGAAGAGAATGAAGGTTCCAATTTTCCACATGCTTGAAAACAGTTATTATTGCCTGTATTTTTAATTTTAGCCATCCTAATGGTTGATAATTAAATGGTATTTCAATATGGTTTTGATTTGCATTTCCCCTAATGGATAATGATTGCCAATCACCTATTCATGCTTTATTGATCATTTGTAGTTTTTTCTTTGAAGAAATGTCTATTTTTTGCCCATTTTTGTTAGGTTTTTTTAATACTGAATTATAAAAGCATTTTATATACTATAGATACAAATACGTTTTTAGATATATGATTTGAAATATTCCCTCCAATTCTGCAGGTTGTATTTTTACTTTCATGATGTTCTTTGAAACAAAAACATGCTTAATTTTGATGAAACACAACTTATCTATTTTTTCTTCTGTTACTTTTGATTGTAGTGCTGTATCTAAGAAACCATTGAGTAATCCAAGGTCACAAATACTTATTCCTATTATTTCTTCTAACAGTTTTATACTTTTAGCTTACACATTTAAATCTATGATCTATTTTGAATTAATTCTGTATGTGGTGTGACACAGGGATTATATTTCGCATGGTGATATGCAGTTGTACCAGCCCATTTGTTGAAAAGACTGTTTTTTGCCACTTGAAATATACAGATCTGATTTGGGCCCGTGTGTCAAAATTCATTGCCCACAACAGTAAAGGTTCATTTCTGAACTCTCAATTCGGTATCCTTGATCTATATGTCTAACTTTATGCCAGTACTGCACTGACCTGATTAATGCATCTTTGTGGTCAGTTTTGAAAATGGGAAGTGTGATTCCTCCACTTATGATATTCTTTTTGAATATTGTTTTGGGTCTCTTGCATTTACATCTGGATTAGTGGGTTTAGCTTGTCCATTTCTGAAAAAGGCATCTGGGATTTGATATGGATTACCTTTATCAGTGGATCAATTTGTAATATGCTGTCATCATAACTATATTATTGTCCAATCCATGAGTATGAAGGCCTTTCATTTATCTAGATCTTATTTTCTGTAAGCTATGATTTGTAGTTTCCAATGTCATCTTGCACTTCTTTGGTTAAATTTATTCCTAAGCATATTATTCTTTTCGATACTATTATAGATGGAATTTTTTCTTAATTTTTTTTGGATTGGTCATTGCTTGTGTATAGAAATACAAACGATCTTTGCATATTTGCCTTGTGCCCTGAAAACTTGCCTATCTCCTTCATTCTTCTAATAGTATTCCTTATGATGCTTTATATCCAAGAGTATGCAATTTTCAAATAGAGATATTTCAATTCTTTCTTTCCAGTATGGATGTCTTTAATTTTTTTTCTTGATTAATTACCCTAGCTAGAATTTACAGCCCAATGTTACACAGAAATAGTGAAAAGGAATATTCTTGTCTTATTCCAAATCTTATGGGGGACGCATCAGACTTTCACCATCGAGTCTGACATTAGCTATTATTGCTGATGACCTTTATTGAGTTGAGGAAGTTCCTTTCAGTAATAGTTTTTAGGGTGTTTGTTTTCTAAATCTGAAAAGGTGTTGAAATTTGTTTAATATATCTTTCTGCATCCATTGAGATGACGTATAATATATAAACTTTACTTTTGAGAATGGTCTAGATATACAGAAAAATTGTGAGATTAGTACAGAGGGTTTCCATACCCAGGAAAATACATAAGTATGTTCCATTGGTTATCATTAATTAGCCAATAGTATTATTAACTAAAATCTATGTTTTATAAAGTTATCCGTAGCTTTTACATATTGTCCTTTTTCTGTTCCAAGATCGCATCCATAATACCACATTAAATTTAGTTGTCACGTGTCCTTAGGTTTCTCTTGGCTGTGACATTTCTCAGATTGTTCTTATTTTTTGATGACCATGAGTTTCAAGGAGGACTGGTGTGGCGCTTTATAGAATATCCTCTGTTGGAATTGTGTGATGTTTTCAGCCTGCTTAGACTAGGATTGTGGGTTTTGGGGAAAAAGAAGGTTGCAGAAGTAAAGTGCCAATTTCATCATATGTAAAGGAAGCACATTATCAACATGGCCTATTACCATCGATGTTGACCTGGGTCACCTAAATGAGGTAGGATTTATCAGGTTTTCTCCACTATTCTCCACTATTACTTCCCCCTCCCCCTTTCCATACTGTACTCTTTAGAATGAGGTCATCATTTGTAGCACACACTGAAGCAGTGAAGTATTATATTCCACCTTCATGGGGCCAGAGTTTATATACTCAGTTTTCTTTCTTTTTGAACTTCTGTATGGGAGAATTGTCTATTCTGTTCCACTTATTTATTTATTTCAATCATTTATTACTATCAGTATGGACGCAGGGATATTTACATTTTATTTTGAATTATAGTCCAATGATACTTTATTTTATTGCCGCAAATTTCCAGAATTGGCTTTTTCTGTTGGCTTCTATGTTCCTTTCCATACCCTCATCATTATGGCTTTTTTTAAAAAAAATACTTCTTTACTTTCTGAAAGTACAAGATGCTCTAGGGTCACCTTGTTTATTTCCTACTACAATCCTAATATCAGTCACCTTTCAAGGATCTCTTATTCTTTTTATTGGAGAATGGCATTAGAAACCAAAATCTGGCTGCTAGATATGCTCTGATCATGTGTTTATTTTTAAAAAAATATTTATTTTATTAATATAGTCTATTACATTAATTGATATTTGGATATTAAACCAAATTTGCATTCCAAACATAAATTCCACCTGATCATGGTGGATAATTCTATTTTTATATGTTGCCGGACTTGGTTTGCCAGTATTTTCTTGGTGATTTTTATACCTGTATTTTTTATAAGGTATATTTATCTAAAGTTTCTTTTACTTGTGATGCCTTTGTCTGATTTACTCTCACAGAATGAATCGGGACATATTTCCTCTTCTGTTTTTTGGAAGATTTTGTGAGAAATGATGTTTTAGTTTGCTAAAGCTGCTGGAATGCAGTATAACAAAAATGAAATGGCTTCTTAAAAGGGGAATTTATTAAATTGCAAGTTTACAATTCTAAGGCCATGAAAAAATGTCCAAATTAAGGCATCCAAGGAAAGATACTTTGACTCAAGAAAGGCTGATACGTCCAGAACACCTCTGTTAGCTAGCTTTCTCTTCTCATTTCATAAAGCTTCCCTGGGCGGGGGGGGCATTTTCCTTCTGCATCACCAAAATTCTCTGACTGTGGGGGCTCTGTTGGCTCTAAAAATTTTTTCAAAATGGTTCCTTCTTAAGGACTCTAGTAGGCAACCCCTCCTTGAATAGGTAGATACATATCTTCAAGGAAACTACCTAATCAAAAGGTACTACCCATAATTGGTTAATTCACATCTCCATAGAAACAATCAAAGAGATCCCACCCAGCAATATAGAATGAGGATTAAAAAACATGAATTTTGTGGGGTACACAACAGATTCAAACTAGCACAAATGAGAACTAATAATTCAAACATTTTACTGAATTCACAAGTAAAGCCATCTGGGTCTAGGCTTCTTTGTGGGATGTTTATATAAATACTAATTCAATCTCTATATTTCTTATATATCAATACACATTCATTCTTTTTTACTTAGCTTTTGTGGTCTGTGCCTTTTTAGGAATCTGAATTGAATTGAGTATAGTAACTCCAGAATTATTTGGGTTACCTATCTTTTTCCAACTTTTCACTTTATGTCTAATTGTGTCTTCGAATCTAGTGTTTCTCATAGACAGCATATAGTTGGATCATGCTTTTTTCTTCCTCTCTTAATCCATTTTGCCATTCTTTGCCCTTTGATTGGAGTGTTTAGTCCCTTTACACTTAATTAAATTATTGATAATGTAAGATTTGTATATGTCATTTTTCTCTTTGTTTTCCATATCTCAGACATGGTTTTCTGCCTCTACTCTTCCACTTCAGCCTCCTTTTGAGTTAAGTGAACAATATCCTCATATCCCATATTTAAACTCTGTAATTTTTTCTTTAACATTTTTTTTTTTTAGTTATTTTCTTAGCGGTTGCCCTGGGGATTAAATTTAACATCTTAATGTTTATCAGTATCGTTTAAATTCAATATCATACAAAGACTTTTTCCAACATAAATCAGTTCTTTTCTTCTAATGGTTTGCTATTATTGTCATGCAAATTTCATCTTTATACATTAGAATTCTATCAATAATCTTTTATAATCATTGCATTATGAAGTTGTCTTTTAAAATTACACTGCAGAAAAGAGATTTACAAAAAATCCATGCTGCATTTATATTTACCTATATAGTTATAATTACTAATATTCTTTAGCTCTTTGTGTGGATTTGGATTAATTTCTAGTGATCACTCATTTCAAACTGAATGGTATTACTTCAGTATTTCTTCTCAGGCTGTCATGCTTTTGACTTAGGTTTTTATGTCTCCTTCACTTTTGGAGGATAACTTTGTTGGATAGAGCATTTTTGGTTGACAGTCATTTTCTTTCAGTACATTGAATAGGTCATCGCCCTGCCTTTTGTTCTTTCTTTGCTGATGAGAAGTCTTCTGATAATCATTTTAATGGTCCCTATTATGTGAGGCATTACTTCATTATTGGGGTTTTCTATTGTTTTTATCTCTCAACTGTTTGATTGTGATGTACTTTGATGGACTTCTCAGTTTATCCTAAGTGGAATTGTTGAGCTTCTTAGATGTGTAGACTAATGCTTTACAACAAATTTGAGAATTTTTTCAGCCCTTATTTCTTCAAAATATTATTTCTTCCCATTTCAATCTCTGTTCTCCTTCTAGGAGTCTTAATACATGTATGTTGCATGCTTATTGGAGTCTCAGAGATCTCTGAATTCTGTTTTGCTTTGTTTTATTTTTCTCCATTCTTTTTTTTTCCTGTCTTTTGCCCAAGCTGAATAATTCCAATTGATTTATATTCAAGTTTGCTGCTTCCTGCTTTTGCCAACTCAAATCAGCTCTGAAGTCCTTCCACTGATTGTTTTTCTTTCACTTCAGTAACAGTATTTTCATCCTTAGAATTTCTATTTGATTATTTTCCTTTACAAATTTCTATTGAGATATTGTTCTCATACTTACCTTTATTATTTTTCAGACTAGGTTTCCTTTTTCTTTAGCTCTGTAGTATATTTAAAATAACTGATTTGAATTCTTCATATAGTAAGTCCAATTTCTAAGCTTCTTTAGAGATAGTTTCTCTTGTCTGCTTTTTTCCCTGGTTTTGGGCTAAAATTTCCTGTTTATTTGCACAATTTATAATTTTTATTGAAAATTGGACGTTTGAAGTAATATAGTGCGGCAACTCAAGAAATGAGACTCACCACTTCAACCCCAGGGTATATTTTGCAGTTTGTTTGTTTGGTGATTTTCCTGGACAGATGCAATAAAGTCTACATTCCCTGCAATGGCGCCCACTTAGCTACCTTCGTGAGCAGCTGAAGAGATAACACAATGCTTTTTTTTAATGTCTTGTAATATATTATTTCAAACATTTTGCTGAAAGGATTCTGGTTGTGTTTAGGGACTTTAAGTACTCATGCAGTTATCCTGTCTTTGCCTTCATTGCCTGCCTGTACAGGGTTTCAAAGCCAAGCAGAGTTGAGTCTATCCTGGAAATTGGATATGTCTATCCTGGAAACGCCCACAACTGCATTGCCTTCTAGTTCCTCTGCATTATGTTCAGGATTTTGAAAATCACCTGCAGATATCTTAATTAATTAAATTCTTAATTGACTAGACCTTTGATTTTTGGGGGGAAAAAATATCACTACCTTCTGAAAGCATGTAGTGAAAAATTGGTTAATAGTGAATGAGACTGAGATATTCTCCCTGGCATTGTCCCAATGGAAATTCCAACTCCTGTCCTGATATGTGTCATCATTTCCTCAAAGACTACTATTTATCTTTGATGAAATAGGATAAAACATCCCAGTCCTTTGTTTTTCACAGAATTTTGTCTGTTTTATTTATAGCACTTATTTTCTCCCTATACATCTTCCTACTGACTTTACCAGCTTATTCACCTCTGTTTCCCCAGTGCCTGGCATTAAACCCCATGTATATGGTTGCTACTACATAAATCAATTGCACTCACACCTTAGTATTCACAAGAATCCCCTGAATGTTTCTTAAGTAGAGATTATTAAACATCTTTACTTCTTTATTTCAATAAAGTAAGACACAGAAATTTGCTGTTTTTTTCCCTGTATGTACCCCACGACATTTTAGTTCAGATGGGCCATGAGAACATAACTTAAAATGCACTGCTATAATGTCTGATGAATGAATGAATGAAAAACTGAGTGGATGAATGGCTAGTTCACAAACTGCCCTCTCTTTGAAAGGACTTAGTTGCTGTCTGCATTCAACACACGAGGTGATAAATGTGACAGGCTTCTCGAAACTATAGTATACTATTCAAATGGCAGTTATTAACATTACAAGGCTCATGGGACAATAAAAATGAAACTGTGATATACAGACAATGCAGCCCTCGATTCAGAAGATTATTTTTGTTTTTCAGTATTAGAACATAAGCATTTAGGGGCCTATAAATTAAAATCATGAAGAGGTCAGCCTTCTCATTAGTTTACCAAAGACAGAGAACAGCATATTACTTCAAGCAAGAGAGAAGTGAGTCAAAGCTCATTATTGAACTGTAAGTGCTTTTGTATAACTTGTCCCCTCCTTGCACTCCTGGTCTTGGAACTGAACTGTAAAAAAGATGGAGTCTGCTACTAAAATGCAGAAGTAGTATTTTTTTTTTTATGGTAAGGCGAAACTTAGAATTATGGGATCACTCTTGCAACAAGTAACCCTACGAGAGACCTGATAGCAGATAACACAATGGTCTATTTAGGAGGAACACAATGATTCCTTGCTGTGCAGGATGAATGCCAAATCTGAGTATAATGAATAGTGATGAGCAACCATAATAAGTGAGAGGACAAGGTTCCCATGTGCCCACTTTGGGAAGTCATCCAAGTTATATTTTGGTGTATCTCAAACATTGTCTTTGTTTGCCAGGTCTGCTATAACAAATAACACAGACTAGTTGGTTAAAGCAACAAGTAGTAGCTATTTATTGTTACACAGTTTGGGAGGCGAGAAGTACAAAATCAAGGTACTGGCCAGCCATGCTTCGGCAGTAGCTTAATGGAAATAAATCTCTGCCTCCTTCACACAGTTATCTTTGGATTCTATTTCCATTTCCAAATTTCCTTTGATTATAAGAATCTCGTCATATTGCCTTAAGACTCACCTGTTTGAATTTAGCCTCATCTAAACAGGGAATCTTTGAAGATTCCATTTAAAAAGGGGTTTGCTTCCACAAGACTCAGGGGTAGAGCTAATACATGTTTTTATGGGGTTCATCATTCAATTTACAATATACATGGTACATTTAATAATTGTCCAAATGTCAATACATAGATATGAAAACATGGAAACCACTAAAACTCATACCATGTTTCTTATCTTCAAAATAATTGAATGGTAGGCTATAATTAGTATCTGTATTCAATCTTGACTTCTTTAGTCTTAAATTATCCCCTCCCTTAATATTTTTTTCAATCCACACCTAGCTATCATTCAATTTTTCAAAAGGTTTAAACGTCTATTTTGTGCCAAATCATTACGTTAGCTGAATGGGGTTATGTAGGGCACTGAGTAGAAGGAAAGTGGGAGACAAGGGATTCAGGAAATAAAAACTGTGCAGCTACATGTGATAAATTCTATAACAAAAGCATACACGTCGAAAGTGATTTGGGACAAACTAATTCATTCTGTTTAACTCAATTTCTTCCTCTTCTGTGAAGCCTTAATGTATTAATTTATGCCACAATAAAGTTTGTTTTCTTTTAATTGTAGTAGTATACATAGATATTGATCACTTTTATAGTATATACTTATAAAAGCCACCATTTGGAAATAAGGAGGAAGTAAGATCAATAATTAGAGCAAAGTATGGAGGGAAGTGTGAATGCTTAGAACAGAAAAGGAACACCTGGAGTCATTTGTTTTGACTTTATTTTTGGCTTATTAGTGGACTGAGAGTAGAGGTTGATGCAGAATATTAAAATTCTCAGTAGATTATAAAAAGCCATAGAAAATGTGATTGAGCTCAACTTTTGTAATTGGTAACTATTGCATATGTTATATTAAGTCTCAAGACTGTAGCACAACTATTGGAATATTATTAACAAGACTGAATTATATATTTGAATGTGGTTAAAACGGGAAATTCCAGGTTGTATATGTGTTACTATAAAAAAGTTAAAAACAATAGGACTGCACAACACAGTGAACCCTAATGTAAATCCGGGGCTCTAATTACTAGTACAATTATAATAATATTCTTTCATCAATTGTAATACATGCACCACACTAATGCAAGGGGTTAATAATAGGGAGGTATATGGGAACTCTGAATTTTCTGCATAGTTTTTCTGTAAACTTAGAACTTCTCTAGTTAAAAAAATCAACCACAACAAAAAAAGAACATTGCATTTCAAAACGGAAGCAGAATAAACAAGATATCTCAAATGTGGAGGTGCAGACCTTGGCCTGAGACTATTCTGGAAGATTTTGTGTTATTTTTTTGTACTTTAGTTGTTGTTAACAGTTTGCCCCCGCCCCCAAGAAAAAATTGTGCCAGATCTTCCTCACTCAAATATACCTTTCCCTACTTTGCATAGCACTACATTTCCACAATGAGGATTACATTTTTCACAGACTTTTTATCATTCAGAAGGCAAGGGTGTACAATATTTTCTGACTCCACATGGGTTGTTAAATTTCCTAGCATTTGACAACGGCTCTTTTATTTTCAATATCCTCCAGCTGAGACAGTCAACACAGGTAGATGTATGGAACCATGTGGCATTATTTTACATTCCATTTTCTCTAGGTGTGATGATACCAGCTGCTTAAAAACTTTCTCCCCCATTGAGAAAGGAAAATTCTGTCCCAGCAAATTGCTTGGATTACCATGGAAACCATTGTGTCGCCTAAAAAGACAAGTTTTATCTTTACAGAGACAGAATAGTTTTATCTTTACAGAGAGATAACATCTCTCAATATAGTGGCTATAATTTATTAGGAAAGAAAAGTAATATAGAAAAGTAAATTATATTTTCCATTCTAGGGAAGGAACAGGATGACAAAATTCAACTTCAGGAACACAGGCAAAAGATGCTTCTTTTAAATACAGTCTCCTAAATGTGTTCTCAATAGTTGTCCATAAGTTGGAGTCCTTGCAGGATTTATTGAAGCCAATTTAGTTATAGGGTATGTGGGAAAATGTGTTCTTTTCTGGGTACAACATTGCTTGTCATTGAGTGTCAGTGTACCCTGGTAACCATGAGGAAAGCAATGGTCATCTCTCCAGAAACGAACAAAACAAAACAAAACAAAACAAACATAAGCATACCTACACACAAAGATCTGCATCTCATTTTGGGGTCCTGAAAGAATACCTGAGTCCCATGCAAATCCTGGAATAAAACTATCTGACCCAGGTGGTATCGCGATGAAGGCAACAGTGAGATTGCTGGGACCCAACAAGCCTGTATGAATATCTGTTAAATATATCAAGGTTTGTAGCATGGAAAATACAAAACTTATGGTGAAATGGTAGTAACGGGGTCGTGGGTGGCAGGGAATATGCTAAATGATTTTAAATAATAAAATAACTACTTCACGATATTTGCATAAGAGATTCACAGACTGAATGCAACTAAAGATGCTAAAATAATTATCGTTGACATTTCTCAAGTAGTGACTCTTGGGCAACACAGTTCTAAGTGCTTTGTATATTAATTTTGTTTTTATAGTCACAATTCTAAGAGGCTTAGACAGGAAAACTAACTTGATATGCATTGCAAAGGTGTAATGCTAGAATTCCGATTGATGACAATTTGGCTGACAGAGTCCATGGTATCACCTCCATAAGCTATATAGCCTAACTAGTAAAGGATGCAGGGAACCAGATTTTGACTCAATAGGGAGAAAGGTTTTATTGTAATTGAGCTATCTCACCACAGCATAGACATTTCACTCAGATGTGAACTCCCCATCACTGGAAGCAGTTCAACAGATGCCAGATGCTCAACAGGTTATTTTTGTCTTCTGTGTCTCCCCTCTAAGGTATCTCCTAGTTTTGAGAGTTAACACCTACTTTACAAGACATTTTCTCTTTTTGACCATAATTAAAAGATATGATTTAGTATCAGGCCCATGAATAAAGAATTTAAAATATATTGCACTGTGAATCTATACATAATTAAATATTTGCCAAATAAATGTTACTTGTTTATTTAAAAAAATACTTATTGAATGCCTATGATGTTTAGCATACCAGGTACTTTATATGATTCATAAATAAAGTAGATATATATGTCCTGTCTTCTTGTATCTTATATATGGGTGGTTTAGGGGTAGAAGTACATGACCGATAAACAAGAAATATGAAAATACAAGTTACGTACCTTGTAAATCCTAATGAGGAAAACAAATAACAATAGTAGTAAATTGTGGTGAGAGATGGGAGCCTCCTTAAGACAGTCAGGAAAAGTATTTCAAAGGAATTGGTTTTCTGAGAAGATCTAGAGGCAGTGACACCTTACTAGCAATGAGCAAAATGAGTCCCAAGACACTGGTTTCTAAACACTGCCAATGACTGATTTCAGAGCTGAGACAGAGAAAGTAAGTGTGCTCAAATCACTTTAATACCAAATAGTAAGAAAGTGCTCAAAACATGCTGAGGACATGTCATAAAACAAAGACAGCCCAAATGGACTTCCACTGAATATATATGGGACAATTTAAATATCAAAATTAATGGTGATGTCAACAGAGTAAAATTATTTGTAATTATTTATTAAAATTATGAATCCCTGAGTCCAAACTAACATAAATAAATGGGAAGAGAAAGCTCTTCCTTACAATAGTACGTCAGTTAGTATTTAGAGAAGGAACCATGGAAATGGGAAGTCAGTATTTGGCAATAATTATAGAGGTTCTTGAATCAGGGAGAAGTCATCAATGATTGGACTGGAGTATCTTCCACTAAAATACTTCTCAATTACAAAGGAAGAATATTGTCTTTGCAATGGAGAATCCCCGACATAACGACATAAATAAGCAGTCATAGTTACAGCATGAGTGGTAAGACAAGTCAGTTATCATGTGCCTCCAATGAAGAGTACAGCATCATTTTTCATGGTATGAAAATACTCACGCCAAAATGACTGGCATGAGTATGGACATGAAAAAACATCAGACAGACTCAGGTTGAGGGAAATATTATGGAATGAAAAGCCTGCATTCTTTACAATTGAAAAGATTATAAAATATAGGGAAAACTGAGAAGTGTAGAATATTGAAAAAAGACCAAAAAGATATGGCACTAAATGAAATGTGTGATCATAGACTGGATCCTAAACTAGAAAGGGAAAAGAAACATTGTTGAGACTGATGGCCAATTTAAAATGGGGTCTCCGAGATGATAATGCATTAATGTTGATTTCATAATTGGAATAGTTATGGTAGTTATGTAGGAAAATGTCCTAGTTCTAAGGAAATTCATAATTGAATATTTAGGGGTGATATGACATGTCTATAAGGTGCATTCAATGGCTTCAAAGTGGGGAGAGGGGATGCCGGCAGGGGAGAGAAAGAAATGTAAAACTTGACACCTGGGAATCAAGGAATTGTTACAGGAATAGAAGTTCTTTTTCTTCCTGTGTAGATTCAGTAAATGTTTCATAATTTTTCTGCTTTCTGGTAAAGTCCACATATGATTGATATTATTCATTCCTCAAATTTTCAGAAGTACTCACCGAAGCCTCAGAATCTAGAGGGTTTTCCTTGTGAGAAGGTTTTAAGTAGAGAGTCAGTATTTTTAATAGATAACAGACTATAAAATATTTTTAAAATTTTTCTTCTATCAGTTTTGGTAGATCATGGTTTTAAATGAATTTTTCCATTTCATCTAAAATATTGAATGTATTGTATAAAGCTATTCATAGCAATCTTTTATTGTCTTTAGTGATTTCAATTTAATTATTGCTCTTGGGAATTTATGTATTTTCTTCATCTTTTTTTATCTTCTGATTCTTTTCTATTGTATATTTGTCTTTTATTTCGCTAAATCTTTTCATTATTATATTTTTCTACTTTTGGGGATGTGGCTTGCTCTTGTGGTTTCTATACCTACAGCTCCTAAAAATGGGAACTGAAACCACCAATCTACATTGAAGGTTATATAATTTCTTCCATGCACACTTTTAGCTATATTCTATAACATTCAATATGGCATCTCTCACTGATTTAGAAAAGTGGGAGTCTTGTGATCATACGATCATCATGTGACCATCATATATTGACAGTGAATTGCTTTTTTCCCTTTTCATCCTTGTACTTTTATTTCACTCTGTGACAGTTAGACAGTTCCAATACACTATTCAATTAAACTGATAATAGTAGGGATTCTAGTTGTAGTCCTGCTTCTAATGGAAGGCTTAAATATTTCACCATAATATATGATGTTTGGTGAAAGATTCAGTAAATATATTACTTCAGATTAAGTAAATGTCTCTCTAATTCTAGTTCAATTTTTTAAAAATATATATTTAAGCTAGTACATATTTTTCTGCATTTTGTAGCAGGATTAAAAGTTTTTTCTTTAATATGTCAGTATCATTAATAATATTAGTATATTTTGCTGCTCACCTTGTGATATAATTTTTAAAGTGCTAGATTTTGCTTATAAATATATTGTTTCTGATTTTACTATTATTATCATGACAAAAAATATCATTTTCTATCATTTTTTCAATTATTGTCATGTTACATAATAATATTATGCTAGAATTGTTGGGAGAATTCACTGATAACTATTTTCTGAGAACTTGCATAAGATTAAGGAAATATGTTCTAATTAATTGCTGTAAAACTTACTTCCTAGACCAAATGTATGTATTGTTTTCTCTTTGGGAAGATTTCTGACAACTCAGTTTTTAAAATGGTTCTGCCAATTCACTGTTTTTTGTCAGTTTTAATAATTACATGTATGTAGATATTTGTGTGCTAAAATGTCGGACATTTTTTCACAGTATACCCATTCATTTGTCAATATATTTATCATTTCTATAATCATATATCCTTTTAATTTATAATATTTGTTATTTGAGTCATGTGTTTCTTTACCCATAGCT
>PVIY010047385.1:0-17901 GCA_004026745.1 Myrmecophaga tridactyla | reverse complement strand
TGGAGGTTATGCATGGGCTCAGCAACATGGACTTCCACTCACCAAGGCTGACCTGGCTACAGCCACTGCTGAGTGCCCAATCTTCCAGCAGCAGAGACCCACACTCAGCCCCCGATATGGCACCATTCCCCGAGGTGACCAACCAGCTACATGGTGGCAGGTTGATTACATTGGACCACTCCCTTCATGGAAGGGGCAGTGATTTGTTCTAACTGGAATAGACACATACTCTGGATATGGGTTTGCTTTCCCTGCACGCAATGCTTCTGCCAAAACTACCATCCATGGGCTTACAGAATGCCTTATCCATCGTCATGGTATTCCACATAGCATTGCTTCTGATCAAGGAACACACTTTACAGCAAACGAAGTGGGGGAATGGGCACATGCTCTTGGAATTCTCTGGTCTTACCATGTTCCCCATCATCCAGAAGCAGCTGGATCGATAGAACAGTGGAATGGCATTTTTTTTTTTTCACGATCACACAGTCACATTGTGAAAGCTATATCATTATATAATCATCATCAAGAAACATGGCTACTGGAACACAGCTCCACATTTTCAGGCAGTTCCCTCCAGCCTCTCCATTATATCTTGGATAACAAGGTGATATCTATTTAATGTGTAAGAATAACCTCCAGGATAACCTCTCGCCTCTGTTTGGACTCTCTCAGCCATTGACACTTTGTCTCATTTCACTCTTCCCCCTTTTGGTTGAGAAGGTTTTCTCAATCCCTTGATGCTGGGTCTCAGCTCATTCTAGAGTTTTTCTCAATCCCTTGATGCTGAGTCCCAGCTCATTCTGGTATTTCTGTCCCACATTGCCAGGAAGGTCCACACCCCTGGGAGTCATGTCCCACGTAGACGGGGACAGTGGTGAGTTTTCTTGTTGTGTTGGTTGGAGAGAGAGGACACATCTGAGCAACAAAAGAGGTTCTCTTGGGGGTGACTCTTAGGCCTAATTTTAAGTAGGCTTGACCTATCCTTTGTGGGGTTGAGTTTCATATGAACAAACCCCAAGACTGGGGGCTCAGCCTGTAGCTTTGATTGTCCACACTGCTTGTGAGAATATCAAGAATTCAACTTGGGAAGGTTGAATTTTCCCCCATTCTCACCATTCCCCGAAGGGGATTTTGCAAATACTTTTCCACTCACTGATCAAACCACTCTGGGATTCACCGGGGCATCACTCTGGACAAACCAACAGAATCTCATGTCCTACCCAAGTTTCCATGTACTTATGTTATTCAACCAACTATCTACATAAGTTATATTAGGAGATGCACTAGTCAAAATATAAATTTTGTACCAAATAAATATTTTTTGCTTTAGTCTCACACATTGGAATGGTCTTTTGAAAACTGAACTATGGTGCCAACTAGGTGGCAATACCTTGAAGGGCTGGGGTAATGTTCTCCAGGAAGCTGTGTATGCTCTGAATCAGCGTCCGCTATATGGTGCTGTTTCTCCCATAGCCAGGATCCATGGGTCCAGGAACCAAGGGGTGAAAATGGGAGTGGTACCACTCACTGTTACCTCTAGTGATCCACTTGGAAAATTTTTGCGTCCTGTCCCTGCTACCCTGAGCTCTACTGGTCTACAGGTTTTAGTTCCAAAAAGGGGAGTGCTTCCACCAGGAGAAACAACAATGATTCCATTTGAAATGGAATCTAAGACTTCCACCTGGTCATTTAGGGCTACTCACACCCCTGGATCAACAAGCCAAGAAGAGGATTACATTACTCTCTGACTACTGGGGAAATAGGACTGCAACTACACAATGGAGGTAAAGAAGAGTTTTCCTGGAATATAGGAAACTATATTTTCCTATATATGCCCTAGGGCGTCTTTTAGTACTACCATGTCCTGTGATTAAAGTCGATGGAAAATTGCAACAGTCCAATCCAGGCAGGACTACCAATGGCTCTGAAACTTCAGGAATGAAGGTTTGTGTCACCCCTCCAGACAAAGAACCACGGCCAGCTGAAGTGCTTGCTGAGGGTAAAGGGAACATGGAATGGGGAGTGGAAGAAGGTAGTGATAAGTAGGAACTACAACCACGGTACAGTTACAGAAACGAGGACTATAATGCTGTTTTGTTCATGTTATGCTATTTAAATTATAAGACATCAAGTTTAAGAATAAATATTACCCAAGGACTTGTACCCTATTTGGAAAGATTTAGCGTGTTTCCGGTTATATGCAGGACATTTGAGTATTGTTAGGTGAGAAAAACAAAACGTGTCTTATTGTTTTCTACTTAGAAATTAGGCATGGTTTAAGGTGATGAGTATAGCTGCCAAGTTGACAAGGGGTGGACTGTCAAGGTCAGGTTCATGTGTCAACTTGGCCAAGTGGTGGTACCTGTTTGTCTGGTTGGGCAAGTGCTGGCTTGTCTTTTGCAATGAGGACATTTCATAGAATTAAGTCATGATCACGTTGGTTACATCCACCGCTGATTCCATTTGTAATCAGCCAAGGGGAGTGTCTTCTTTAATGAATGACATTTAATCTAATCACTGGAAGCCTTTTAAGGAGGATTCAGAAGAGACAGGTTCTCTTCCTGCTTTGGCTGGTGAGCGTCTCCTTTGGAGTTCACCCAGATCCTCCATCAGCGTCGTCAGCTTCACAGCCTGCCCTACGGATTTTGGGCTCTACATCTCCACAGTTACATGAGACGACCTTATAAATTTTATATTTACGAATATTTCCTATTGATTCTGTTTCTCTAGAGAACTCTAACTAATATAGATAGAGAGAAAGAAGATAGAGTATCTGAACTTGAAGAAAAAAGAACAACAGAGAATAGAGTGGAAAAATTTGAGCAGGGTAACTGAGAACTGATTGACAATGTAAAGTGCACAAGCATTCATGTCATAGGTATCCTTGCAGGAGAGAAGAAGGGAAAAGGGGCTGTGATGGTTGGGTTCTGGTGTCAACTTGACCAACTGACAATGCCCAGTTGTCTGGTCAGGCAAGCACTGGCCTGATGCTGCTGCAAGGACATTTCATGGCTGGCTGGTGATCTGGAAGGCTGGTGTGTTAAATCATCAGTCAGCTGACTGCATCTGTGGCTGATCACATCTGGAATCAACTAAGACACGTCTCCCACTGTGAGACAATCCAATCAGTTGAAGCCTTTTAAGGGAGAAGAGAGACTATTTCAGCGTCTCCAGCCAGCAAGCCTCTCCTGTGGAGTTCGCCAGACTCTTCATCAGAACCGCCAACTTCACAGCCTGCCCTGTGGATTCTGGAATCTTCCATTCCCACGGTTGCATAATCATCTCAATTGATGCAGAAAAATCTCATATTTACAAACTTCTCCTGTTGGTTCTGTTTATCTAGAGAACCCTGACTAACAATGACTCTGAGGAGGAAATCAGGAAAAAAAAATCCATTTACAATAGCAACTAAAAGAATCAAATACCTAGGAATAAATTTAACCGAGGATGTAAAAAACCTGTATTCAGAAAACTACAAAGCATTAGAGCTAGAGCTCTAAACTTGCAACTTAATAAATTCTCCTTTATAAAAGCTGTTCCACTTCTGGTATATTGTATTCCAGCAGCTTTAACAAACTAAAACCACATGTGATGGACTATTATGCAGCGGTAAGATGAGATGAGGTCCTGAAACACACGACGAGATGGATGAACCTTGAGGATGTAACATGAGTGAAATAAATAAGTCGACACAAAAGGACAGATGCTGTATGATGTAGCTCCTATGAACCTGGTAAAGGGAACCTCAGGGGTGGCTGCCGTGGCTCAGCAGGCAGAGCTCCAACCTACCATGCTGGAGGTCTGGAGTTCGATCCCTGGTGCCTCCTGCCCATATGCAAACTTAAAAAAAAAAAAAAAAAGGGAACCTCAGAGGTTACACAGTATGTAGCACACAGCAGACCTAGAGTGCACAGAAGCTGGAGAGCGGGGAAAGGCTACCCAAAGAGGTTGAACTTAAATGCAAGGGAACGGGTAGAAGTAATGATAACTGATTAGCAGGTTTATAAGTAACATTGCCATATTGAAGGTGAACATGATTGAAAGGGAATATAGAGTGCCATGAATCCCACTGATTAAATCTTCAAGTATAAGTAAGTTCTCACATGAACGATTTAAATGGTTCATAGTGGATAAAGAGTCAATAGTAGCGAGGTGTAAAGGGAAAACTAAAAATGCATGCTATGTCCAGTAGTTAAGAGGGAGTCATCAACGGTACCCCAGCACTGCCAGGGGCAACTACTGGGGGGGATGGACAAGTGATGAAGGGTAGTTTTGATTTGCTATGTGGAGAGGCTGTGTTTGTTGGCTCTTTGTCCCTATGGGCCAATGAAAATTGTCTAAAAGAGAGTGCGCTGACTGTACCACCAAGTGAGGACACTGTAAGACTTAACAGTCTTACACTGTAAGGTCTGTTTTTTGTGGACGTTATCCATCATGCCCAATAGACGGAGGGAGCTGAAGGGTGCAACGCAGAAGCAGAATGGCGAGCGGTGATGCATTTATAACACAGCTGCATGTTATATCACAGAATATGGTGCAGCTACAAAAAGGAAGGACGTTGAGAAGCATGCAATGAAGTGAACACACCTTGGGGACAATATGTTGTGCAAAATAAGCCAGAAACACAAGAACAAATATGCTAAAGTCTCTTTCAGAAAACACCTGTAAGAAAGTTAGAGCCAAGTTGTGAGACCTCACAGCAGCCACACTGACTCTGAAGTTGTGAGTGTATTTCTAGATTCTGAGACACGGAGCTCTCTGTGTAGCAGCTGGCATTTCCCTGAGACTTTGAGTAGCTCGAAGACCCAGAAATTGAGTGCAGAGCCCTGAAAGCTAGAACAGCTGAATACAATGACAGTAACTGTAAAGGGGCCTCAATGAGAGATAAAAACAAAGCCCACCTGGCTGGGACTAAGGTCAATCAGAATTCAGGGTAAAAGATGACAGTGAATATACCCTAGACCTTCACCTACTGTATGAGACCAAAGGCAAAGAGGTTTATTGTGTCCAGAACCTAAATTTTCTGTGACATGCCATCTAAATCAACCTGCTTGACCAGCTCATCCAAACAACCAAATTCCTAGAGATCAGAACAGAACAAGACCTTGTAATTCTGGTATTACATCTAGTATTGGCTAAATCTCAGACTATGGTGAGCAGATAATTAAAAAGTATTGCTGAATGAGATTAGCCAGAAACAAAAGGACAAATACTGTATGGTCTCACTGATATGAACTGACATTAGTGAATAAAATTTCAGTTAAGAACAGAGGTCTGAAGGAAAAACAAAAAATGGAACTATTAAGCTCTCCCTTTTGGGAAACCCCAGGCACCCTCTCCACCATTGGGGACTCCCGAGAAAATAGGCCAAGCCCTGGATTTTGAGGCTTGCCCACATGAAACTTGTTTCTGTAGGGGAGAAGCTAAGACTACTCATAACAAGGCCTAAAAGTTTCCTCCAGGGAGGCTCTTTGTTGTTCTTGTTCTGTATAAGCCCAACTCCCCAAGGAAAACCACTGCCCTCCCCGCTACTTTGGGGTGAAAGTCTCCCTGGCACCATGGGATCGACAATGCCTTCCTGATCAAAAAGGGAAAGAGAGGTGTAATGAAATAAGGCACCAGTGGCCAAGAGACATCAGATGGAGTCGAGAGGCTGTCCTGGAGGCTGCTCTTACACAAGCTTCAGTGAGATAGTGCCAAACCCCAACCAACTTTATTCCCGTTGACTTGTAAGAACACCGAGGGCTTGAACCGTGACTCTGTAAACGTTTCATGCACTCGGCGAACTTTCCTGGAACCTATAATTCCCAGAGGGCTCCTAGGTCAGATAAATCCTGAGACCCGGAGGGACCGGTTCTCTAAGATTATAAATTACATCTCCCCCATTCCTTCAGCGTGGACACCTCTTCTCAACACAAAAAAGTCAGAACTGGCATTGCCCAAAGATCCCTATAGATTGGGAGAAGGATCAGAGGAGAAGAAGGAATTATAACAGAGAAAATAGGATTTAACAGACGAGTATAACTGCTGAATCACTATACTGACGCTTCTTCTGGCCTCTAGCATTTTGGAGCAGCTAGAAGGAAAAATCTGAAAGAGTGCAATGGTAGCCTATGACAAATTCTGAAATCTGTTCTGTAACAACTTGTTGAAGTGTTCTTTGAAAATTTATTACTTTTTCTTTCTTTTCTTTGGATATATATTATATTTCACAGTAAAAAAACATACTAGCATGCTTCCTGGGGTCCTGTAGGTATTAAAGTGAGGGGTGTAAGGAAAGCAGAATGTGGCAGCTCTTTGAGTTGTACAGACAAGCTGTCACTGGCTTGGACTAAATGGACCTGGCAGTAAATTTCAGAAAGGATTTGTCATTATCTCTTCTCCCAACCCTTCTCTTCAAAGGGTGACATATTTGTATTCAGAATGGCAAAGAAGAATTATAGTAATAAATCTAATGTATGCAAGCTTAAAGAAAAAACAAAAAACAGCCTGATGAAAATGGGGAAAAACCTGTACCTGGTTTTGTTCACTCATCCTTCCTGCCCGTGTTATGTCGATGGAGGTGGTTATTTCATTCTTTAATTACTGCTTTGTTTTCTTCTTTGTATCTGAAGTACCTTTAATTTATTTACTATCCATTGTTTTGAACTCGGCTCTTTCTGAAGTACCTGTTAGTGTTTACGTCTCTCAGGAGTGTGCACTCACCATTCAGTATGCTTTACTTGCAGTAAACCAATCTCCAAATATTTCCTTTTAAAAACATTCCCCTCCTGGTGGGCATTGGTGGCTCAGCGGCAGAGTTCTCGCCTGCCGTGCCGGAGACCTGGGTTTGGTTCCTGATGCCTGCCCATATGACACAAACAAACAAAATTCCCCTTCTTAATTTTTTTAATTAATAAAACCAATCAACATACAACACGAACATTCTTAACATATGTACACTCCATACATGGTGCACAATCAATGGCTCACAGTGTTGTCACATAGTTGTATATTCATCACCATGATCATTTCTCAGAACATTAGCATCATTCCAGAAAAAGAAATAAAAAGAAAAAACTCATACATAACATACCCCTTACCCCTCCCTCTCATTGACCACTAGTATTTCCCTCTACCCAATTTATTTTAACATTTGTTCCCCCTATTATTTATTTATTTTTACTCCATGTGTTTTACTCAACTGTCCATACCATAGATAAAAGGAGCATCAGACACAAGGTTTTCACAATCACACAGTCACATTGTGAAAGCTATATCATTATACAATCATCTTCAAGAAACATGGCTACTGGAACACAGCACCACAGACTCTAGCCTCTCTAATACACATTAAACTAAAAAGGGGATATCTATGTAAGAATAATCTCCAGGATAACCTCTCGACTCTATTTGAACTCTCTTAGCCATTGACAATTTATTTTGTCTCATTTCGCCCTTCCCCCCTTTCAGTCGAAAAGGTTTTCTCAATCTCTTAGTGCTGAGTCCCAGCTCATTCTAGGATTTCTGTCCCACCTTGTCAGGAAGGTCCACACCCCTGGGAGTCATGTCCCACATAGACAGGGGGAGGGCAGTGAGTTTGCCTGTCGTGTTGGCGGGAGAGAGAGGCCACATCTGAGCAACAAAAGAGGTTCTCCTGGGGGTGACTCTTAGGTCTAAATTTTAGTAGGCTTAGTCTATCCTTTGTGGGGTTAAGTTTCATATGAACAAACCCCAAAATTGAGGGTTTGGTCCATTGATTTCGTTGCCCTCACTGCTTGCGAGAATATCAGGCCTTCTCCAAATGGGGAAGTTGAATTTTCCCCCTTTCTCACCATTCCCCCCAAGGGGAATTTGAAAATGCTTTTTTATTCACTGTTCAAATCCCTCTGGAATTTATCAGGGCATCCCTCTGGACAAGCACACACAATCTCATACCCTACTCAGGGTTCCATGTACTTACGGTTCAGTTAAACTGTCCATATGAGTTATATTAGGAGACGCACTAGTCAAAATGTAAATTTTGTACCAAATAAACATTTTTTTGCTTTAGTCTCACATATAAGTCAAAGTTTTAAAATATCAATTACCAGCTATTTTCAACACTCTGCAGTATTGACATTCCTTTGTTCTTCCTCATGTAAAAACATTTTTAAATTTGTGCATTTAGTCACTATCATTATACACCCAAGCATTTCTAGATTATATCATCTCAGTCTTTATCATCTATCTTTCCTTCTGATTTCATTTGTGGCCCCAGGCCTCCTTCCTCTATCATTCTCACATTCAGTTTCATTCAGTGTTCTAACATTACTGTATTACAGTTAGGTAGTATTATGCTATCCACTTCTGAATTGTTACAATCAGTCCTGTTGCACAATCTGTATCCCTTCAGCTCCAGTTACCCAATATCTACCCTATTTCTATCTCCTGATGACCTCTGTTCTTAACTGAAATTTTATTCACTAATGTCAGTTCATATCAGTGAGACCATACAGAATTTGTCCTTTCGTTTCTGGCTAAATCTCACTCAGCATAATGTCCTTAAGGTCCATCCATGTTGTTACATACTTCATAACTTTATTCTGTCTTACAGCTGCATAATATTCCATCGTACGTCTCTCCCAACTCCCACCGCCCACCCCTGTCCAGGGCGGTGCCAACCCTGGACTGTGGGTCCCAGAAATGAGTCAGATCCAGCCTCTGCCCTGGGGTATCCCCGGGCCAGCTGGGACAGGGCATAAGGGTTGCTCTGGGGCCATGAGGAGGGGAGAGAGGAGATGAAGATGCACTCTTCCTGGGGGAGGGGGGGAGCTGGAGGAAGGAGAAGAGGAAGGGGGAGGGGCAGATGGATGAGGGGGGAGCAAGAAGGCAGGAAGGAGGGCGGCCTCACACACCCACCACCCCCTGCTCGATTTCTCACCCTTCCCCAGCAGCCCAGGCTCCAGGAGGGGCAGCAGCCCCTGCCCCCCATGGAGCTCCCTCTATTGTCAGCATGGCCAGTCACTGTCCCCGGAGCTGAGCGAGGTGCTCAGCCCCATGGGGATACCATTGTGTGAAAAAAGACACAAGGACAGCGGCCAGGCCAGGCCTGAACTTGAGTGGCCTCCCCAGCACAGAGGAGCCCCGATGAAGTGAGAAGCCCTGGCTTCCCCAGGAGCACATGAACAGCCTCCAAACAGGGCACACACGACACAGATCCTGTCCGCCCCATGGAGCTGTCCCACTGCCCCCCTGCCACGGAAGGGGGTTCTCCGCGCCCGCCATCCCCGGGCCCGCCACGCGAGGGCTGGGCTGCCCAAGACGTTCCCATCACGACATCACCCCGTCTGTGCACCCCGCCGTGAGCTCGCTGCTGGGCATGAGGCGGGGTCTCCGATCCACCTGCGCAGGGACCGGGATCACGGCCTGTCCGTCACTGGGTGGGGCCCACGCGGTCCCGGCGTGGCCCACGTACAGCCCAAGCGCGCAGGGGGGGGCTTCCCCGGGCGCCTGCGCAGTCGCCACTCCCTGCGCAGGGCCGGGTGCCGCACTGACCACAGCAGAGCGACCTGCACAGCGTCGGGTCAGCTCAGGACCCCACAAGCTGGACTGAGAAACTTGGCAGGAGGAAAGCGGGGGTGGGGGTGGGGGTGGAGGTGGGGGGGCTACCCCAGGCCGAGCCCTGCGTCCGTCCCTGCCCCACACCCCACCCCTCGCCCTAGGGAAAGAACGGGGTCTCCACCTCCCGGCCCTCAGGGCAGGCCAGAGCCTGGGGGCCGGCCGGGTGCACCCCCAGACAGGCTGCTTCCCCTTCTGGCTCTCAGCACCCCTCTTTCCCACACTTTCCCAGAACCTGCTGGAAGGCCACCCAGCCCCCAGTGCAACCCTGGTGGCCACGGAGACATTGCACGCGTCCCCATGGTGGGGTGGGGGCAGCCGGCCAGGCTGGGCACAGCCAGAACCCCCAGCCCTGGGCTCGGTGGCTCCTGATAGAAGCCTTGGACCCCCTCCCTTCCTGGGGACTGCACCCTCACGGCCTGCCCAGGACAGGCCTGTAGAGGTGATGGGGTCAGGAGCTCCCAGGTGGGCAAAGCCCAGACCCTGTGACCGCTGGGTGCATGGGCACACCTGGCCCGGCCACGCAGGGGTTCCCTCTGCAGGGCCTGGCCGTGGTTCCCCTCCTTCTGCCCCTGTCCCCTACACACCACAGCGCGGGGAGCCCCGGAGCTCTGGACCTAGCCCTCTCCTCGCAAGGGACCCCACCCCCACTGCTGGGGGCACCAGCCTACCCCGGGACAGACCTGAGCCTTCAGGACCCACGTCAAGGGCCGCCTGGCCCACGGAGGATCTGCAGGGCTCCCCCAAAGCGAAGCTGGGGAGGGAAGGGGCTGCCCCAGGCTCAGGACCTCAGCAAGGGGCGACCCCCTCACTGCGGGCTGGGCCAGCAGGGCAGGAGCCCCTAGCGCTGGGCCTGGCAGACAGTCCTGGGGTGGGGGGACAGAAACCAAGGCGGAGGCTGCAGACTGGCACGTTTATTCAAGCTCCACGGTGGCCCAGCTCCAAGGCATACGCAGTATGTACCACCAAACGTCCGCCACTGACCGACGGATACCCCACATCCCACAGGGATGCAACCACGGCCCCTCACCCACTGGAGCCACCGACCACGCCCTCCCCAATGCACAGCATTCTACACCCCTCCCATCCCCACACATTGCTTTAACATAAAGCACCAGCCCTTTCCCTGCTGGAGGGAGCAGAGGTCCGACTGCAGGGCCTGGCCATCCCAGCAGACCTGCCCCCGGGGGTCCCCGCAGTGCCCAGTCTTGACAATTTACAACCTTGTAACAGACAAAACACGCACCCCAGGACCCTCTCCTTCAATAAGATGACACAGGCAGATCTCAAATCTGTCCACAGGACAGACGGCTTATCCTGTCCTGGCTCGGGCAACGGAAACAAGAGGGGAAACACAAGTCCCTACTGGAAGAGGGGCGCAGTCGGCCAGCGGGGCTCTCCCCTGCTTTGAGGGGCCAGGAGCGCCCCCACGGGTGGGTGCTGGGCTGCTTGGCCCCGGGGCAGTGGCGGGTCAAGGCGGTGAACTCTCTTCGGCAAGGGGTCCTTAGGCTTGGCAGGGGTCTGCGCCAGCACTTGGTGCAGGGAGAGGACAGGAAGGCTTCCTGGAGGCGGCATGAGAAGAGCAAGGGAGAGGGTGAGGGGCTGGAGGCCCCGGGTGACAACCCCCACCCATGCCAGCCCGGGCGCAGAACTCACTGGGGATGTCCCCTCACCCATCTCGGAACTGGTCGGGCGCCGCGGGGCAGAGAGAGAGAGAAGAAAAGCGGGGAAGGGGTCCGCGAGACCCTGCCGGGACTCTGGCGGCCCCCGCGCCCGCACTGAGCACGCTCCATTACTTGAGGCCTCTGGAAGCCTCTGCGCCCGGACCCCGCGCGCCGGGAGCCGTCCCGAGAGCGCGGGGCGGGAGGGCGGCCGGGAGGCGGCGGCGGACCCGAGGCGGCAGCTCCTTTAAGCGGCGCGGGGCGGTGGGGCCGCGGGCGCGCGCGCTTTCCCACGCTCGGCAGCCAATCCGCCGCCAGGACTGGACAATGCGCCCGGCCCCCTGGGGTCGCTGGGCTGGAATAAAGACGCCCCCGGTCCCCAGCAGGTGTGGGGCATGGGGGGAGGGGCTCCGGAGGACACGTGGGGCGCAGGCTGGGAGGCGCCCTGCCGCCCTCAAGCCTCCATTGGGCGACCCCGTGGCAGTCCCTAGGGGTCAGGGGGACTAGGGGATGAGGGGGTGGGGGTGGGGCCCTTCCCTGGCCCCTGCCCCCACCTTCCTCCCCTCAAGTTGCAGGTCAAGTACCTTTATTCTGGTCACCTGACCACTGCACCAGCACCAACTCCCTCCCTTCCCTGGGCCTCTAGCTCCAAAGGCTCACACCTGGCCAGTCATCCCACCTGCCCAGAAAGCCCTCCCAGCCCAGGCCCCTCCAGAGCCCTGCCAACTCTCTGGGTGGCTGAAGTGGCTGTGGGGCTTGAAGCAGTAAAGAGGCAAAATGTTGGGGGGGGGGTGCTTAGCCCCAGATGCTGCAGATAGGGTGCAGGCAGCCCCCCTCCCAGCCCCCCCCACTGGCCGTCAGCATGCCTCAGGACCCAGCCAGCTGCTGCTCCTGGAAATCCCTGGGAGGAGGCAGGGACCCCGCAGTGCCCTCCCCCTCCCCCACTCCCCAGGGCCTGGTATTTTTAAGCAGCTGAGCTGGGAGTTGCCCCATGGAGGAGGCACTGCTGCCCCACATCTTCGAGAGAAAGCTGAGATTCAGAGGGGCTGACCCAGGCCTCTGCCCCCACCTGCCCCTCTTGTCACTTGCACTGCCAGACAGGGTGGCTGGTGGGTGGATGAGGGGGTGAGAGTGAATTGCAGTGGGGAGGACGACACAGGCAGAGGTCCAGCTGCAAGGCAGTTGGGTGCCAGGCGGCATGACCTGGGCCCAAGGCACGGGGCTGAGAGGAGAGGTGAGGAGGCAGCCTGATGGCACAGGCCGAGTACCCCAAGCACAGCAGAGGGTCCTTCCTGAGTGTCCCTTTGCTCTGGGTGCCCAGGACCTGTGCCAGCCATGGGCAAAGCAGTGAGGAGAGGCTGAAAGGCCAGCCTGGGTGGCCACCCAGGACTGTCTCCAAAACCCCAGCCTTGGAGACCTCTCCTGACCCTCACAGGCCAGCGGGGAGGCGTCTCCCTGGGGGTGCAAGCCCCGGCTTGGGGGTGGCCAGGTAGGGCTGCTGGCCGGGGCTGCTGCGCTGCCTGCCCCGCCTGCCGCGGGGCGCTGAATGGCGGGGCCTTTTGTGCCGGGAGCAGCTGGCTGCTGGGCCCTTTATGTGGGGCTGTGGGAAAGTTCCCGGGCCAGCCTCTCACAGCCTCTCCAAAGCCGGGATTATCTCAGGGCCGGCAGGACACCCTCTCAAGGCCACCCCCACCGCCCCGGCAGGCTTGAGGCAGGGGTGCCTCCCCCAAGGCCCTGTGCACAGAAGGCCCACGCCCTGGGAGGGTCCCCGGAGCAGAGACCTAGAGAGGAGGTGCCAGCCTCTGGCCCCGGTCACGGGGCAGCAGAGGGGCGTGCTTGGGGCTGGCTGCCCCCACCCCACCCCACTGTGTGGCTGTGCCCCCCACTGGGCAGCTGTGGGGCTGAGGTCAGACTTGGGAGTTCACAGGGCTATGGCCCGGGTGGGGCGAGGATGGGGAACCACACACTGATTCAGCACCTACTGCATACGAGCTGGGCAGGATGCACACTTCCCAGAACCACTCAGCACCGGGGGTGGGGGGTGGGGGGTGGGGGGGAGAGGACTTAGGCCTGGGGCCCTGGCCGAGGCTACACCAGTCACACACTGTCTTAAATCCCAAACCGGGGCCTGCCCTGCTCCCAGGCAGCCCAGCAGGCAGGCAGGGGTCACGTCACCCCCGGAGACCAAAAGAGGAGGGGTGGTGAGGGCAGAGACCTGGCAGTGCCCGGGGTAGGGGCTCTAGATAACCTCCCTGTGCCCTGGCTGCTCCCCGTGGTTTGTCTTGACTCACCGCCGGTGGTGTCTGGACTTGAACCCTGAGCCCGCAGCCCCCCTACTTCCCTCCCTACAAAGCCAGACTACGGCCAGAGGTTCCTTGAGGGGCACCCACTCAGAAGCACAGGTCTGGAGGCAGGCATCTTCCTGGGTCCCCTCATCATGCCACAGGTCAGCCCGAAGTGGCCAGAGACTCTCCAGGGCCGACAGGGGCTTGGGAACAGGGGGCGCGAGGGGGGGCCCAAGGGGGGATGTGGGGAGTGGCAATGTGCAGCCTTCCAGGGCTGCCGAGGCTTCAAGGGCAGCCGGGGGGGGGGGCGGGCAGCCATCCCCTGATGGCCTGTGGGGCCCAGAGCTGGGCCCCCAAAGTCTGACGGCCCCGCAGTGTTCCAGTTGTCCCCGCGCATGCCATTTGTGCAGGACGAATGTCCACGATGCAGCTGGCTGCGGGAACCCACCGGGGGCCCCACCGTCCAAATCTGCCTGCAAGCCGAGGCCGGGCCGCCTGGGAAGGGAGCCTGGAGCCAAGGCCCGGCCAGCAGCAGCAGGGGCCAGAAGAGACCGCCAAGGCTCCCTCCTTCCCCTCCCCCACCTCCCACCTTGGGCCACAGGCTGGGAGGGGGCTCTCCTCACTCCCCTCTGATGGGGGGCTTTAGGATGGAGTGGGGCTGCCCTAGGGGACCCTGTCCTCAAAGGCCCGGAAGGGTCTGCCTAGGGGCTCCTGGGGTGGAGCCGCCTGCTCTGAAATTTGCTCTGGGTACCTTCCTGGCCAGAGAGTGGGCACCTGCCAAGAGACAGCCCTCTCCACTGGTGAGGCCAGGGCCATCTCAGTCCTGGGGCGGGAGGGGAGGGAGCAGGAGGATGACACTAAGCCATAACGAGGGAGGGGAGGATCCTGGAGACCCCATCACCACCTCCTCCCCAGCCTGATACCCTCACCATCGCCTCCCCTGTCCTGTAGCCAGAGTGGCAGCAGAGCCCCTGGCTCCCAGGAGCTGTGAAATGGGGTGGCGGGGGCAATTCCTTGTTGGGCAGGGTGGGCGCCTCCATCACTGCCTCCCCCCTAACCCCTCTTGGCCTCTGGCTTCCCTCTCTCAGGCCTTCATCCCCGGATGTCCCCAGCCTGCAGTGTGGGTCCATGGATGCCTGCTGGTGGGGGACTGCACCAGGTGTGCCCTGGAGCCAGGATGCAGGTCCTCCCTGCGGGCCACTGCTGCACCTCATGGAAGGGGCCCGGCCATGGCCGGCTGCCCTGCTGGCCAGCTATCACGGGGTGGGGAGGGCGGGGTGGGGAGGGAGCACCACTCACACCGCATTCCGAAGGGAGTGTGGATGGAGCCTGGCGTCCAGGGCCAGATCCCCTGATCCGGACCGAGCTGGTACCCTCAGAGCTGGGTTCATCTCGGCTCTCACTGAAGCTGGGGCGGGAGGAGGGGTCCGCCTAGGCCAGGACTGTGGGATGGGGTTGGTGGGGGGAGAGGCCCGGACACTGTGCAGCCAGGAGAAGGGCCACCGAGCCTCGTGCTCCAGAGTGGCCCAGGTCCTCCCTGCCTCCAGCCTTTCCCAGGTAACTGATCCACCATCCCTGTGTCCCCTCCCCCTTCAGCTCCCACATTCACATGCAAATTCGCTGCCACCCCCCAAAGCCCTGGCCTGCAGCCTCTGTGCTGCTGCTCTCTGGGGTTTCTCACCCCCACCCCCCATGCGCTTTGGGAGCCCCCAGCGGCCAGACCAGCCCAGCCAAGACCTCAATGAACAGATGGGGACAGCAAGACCCAGGGAAGGCAGAATGAGCGGCAAGGTATCCAGGGAGAGGCAGCTGGAGACCCTGGCCGTGTTGGGGGCGCTTACACCCAGCCAGTCCCGGGCTGCCCTCGGAGCAAGTGGGGACCGGTTAGAAGGAGGTGAACTTAGCTGGGAAGGGGGTGCTGGGTGCTTTTAAGTACGCATAAGTCTTCCCCTGTGCACTTGCTCTGGGTGCCTGGACACCCCATGGGTGCAGAGGGAGAGGCCCTCCCCAGGCCCTGGAAGAAATAGATGTGGCTGTCATGGTGGGGGTGTGAGGGGGGCTCAAAGTAGGAACCCACCACTGGTGCTTTCTGAAGGGGGGCGAGGCTACCCTGCCTGCCCTAACCCAGGGTCCACTGGCCTCGGCCACCAACTGGCAGCTTGGCCTTGGGTCCCAAATTAGGTGTCTCTGGACATAGAATGGGTGCAGACGCGTGATTCATTTGACCCCCTGGGGCTCCCACTCCAGCCACAGCAACAGCGGACGGTGGGCAAGCCTTCTGGCCGTGGTGGCAGCAGCAGCCAGCTCACCTGCATGAAGGTGTCACCTGGCGAAGGTACTGCTCTAAGCTGGGGCGGAGCCGGCTCTGCCCTACAGGGCCAGGGAGCCAATATTTCCGGCCTTGCCAGGCAACTGGTCTTGCTACCCGCCACTCAATTCTGCCCTGTGGCACCCAAGCAGCCAAAGACGATACCTAAAGGACGCTGGGCATTCCAGTACATTACTGATGAATGGTGAAATTTTAATCTTATCATTCCATATGCCATGAGAGGGTATTCTTTCAATTTTTTCCCAATCATTAAGAAATGTAAGAATTGCGTCTGGCTCCTTGGGCTGTAGGAAAATACCCAGAAAGCCAACGCCCACCTGCCTCTAAGCAATTTTTTTTTTTTTTTGCACGGGCAGTCACCTGGAACCGAACCCAGGTCTCCGGCATGGCAGGCGAGAATTCTGCCATTGAGCCATTGTGGCACTGCCCCCACCTGTAAGCATTTTACATATATTAAGTACCCTCCCCAAATCCTAGGAGATGGGTGCTGCCATTTTACAGGGGGAAACTGAAGCATAGGGGGATAAAGTGCCTGGTACCGTGTCACACAGCCCAGCCGGGGAGGCCAGTGCCCCCAGGACATTGGCTGGGAGACCTCCTGCCCGCCACTCAAGACCCCAAGAACCAGGGTTTAGGGGAGTCCTCCTAACCCACCCCGCAGCCCGGGGGTGGGGGGAGCTCACGGGTGAGGAGGGCCGGGACCCCTCGGCCCCTCCCGGTGGCTGGGCGCACGCGGATTGTGGGTTCGCGCTCGCCGGCGGTTCCCACACTGCCGCGGGCAGCCACAATGGAAGCGTGCCTGGGCCCCCCCGCGGCATTAGTGCCGGGGTCTGACTCTGAATGAATGAGGGCGACCGCGGGGGGCGGCGGGCGGGGGGCAACTCCCAAAAGACCATCTGGCCCAGCGTTATAATAGAGCAATAAAGGGCTCGTCCGCCTTTCAGGGGTTGGGAATGAGCTGCTCTCTGACACCGCGGGGTTTTTAACCAGCTTGGGATGGCGACCCGGCCCTGCCCCGGGCTGCGCGGGGGGCGGGGGCGGCCACGTGGGCCCCGGCACCCGTGAGACGTGCGGGGCCCGGGCTTTCCCACCGCCCGTGCCAGGGCTGCGGTGGCACGCCTGCTTTACGCTGGGGAAACTGAGGCGTGGGGGGCTGGGGCTGTTGGAGCCTGAGGTCTTGTGCCCAGGCAGCCCGTCAAGGATGCGTGTCCTGGTTTTGTTTAGCAAAGCAGCATGCCCTGAACTTGCGGGGACCCCGGTGCGGGGATGCTCCACGGGTGAGCCCAGCACGGAGCACAGGAGCTCTCTTGGTTCAAAGCGCACTCCAGCCCATCCTCAGTGTCCTGCCGTGACCCCGGAGCAGATGGAGCGTCCTCGCCCTCGGCAGGAGCCACACCTGGCCACACCCGCCGTGGGGCAGGGCCCAGGTGGGAGGAGCCCAGGGGTGCAGGTGTGGCTGAGCTAGGCGCACATCACCTGGATCTCCAGCATGTTCCTTTCCGCGGTTCTTGGATGAGCCTGTTCCCCTTCTCTGCCCACCTGCCAGCTGCAGAAAAACGGGCTGAGGTACTGGGGTGGCCACACCTTGATCTGGTACCAAGGTCGGGAGAGAAGGGGCTGCCCTCACCCCTAGCAGGCTACTGTCTGGGTGGCGGTGGCTACGCAGCTGGTGGGGCAGGTGTGATAATTTTCCAGCTAAGTGAAAACTGGGGGAGAAGGGTCCCAGTCCTACCTGAATCACAATCTCACAGGGCTGTAAGGGCCAGACCCCAGTCCAGCTCCTTCTCCCGGCTGCACACACACACACACAAGGCTCTTTCCAACTTTCCCTTCCCTTGGAGTCCCCCATGGCTCCCCATGGCCCTGGAAGGTCAGTGAGAGCTCGGGGGTGGGGCCCAAAGATGGAAACTGATCGCAGAGCCAGGTACTCCGAAGCCTCGGAAGGGCCAGTTCTCCTGACTGTCTCCTGTGAGAGCACCCCAAGGGGCCCTCCACCCGCCCCACCCGGCTTGGTGTGCCCTGGAGCCAAGAGTCGAGGTGCCCC
>PVIY010047384.1:0-17912 GCA_004026745.1 Myrmecophaga tridactyla | reverse complement strand
CAAACTAAGATTAGACATTTATATAGGCTTTGATGAAAATATTAATATAATAATTTAAAACATGAATGAATGAGAGCAGAAATCCTGATGATCAACAACTTTCAACTAACTAAATTTATTCTTTATTGAGCACATCTTAAATTTTCTAAATCTGACACCTGGTGTATTACTTTCCTAAGGCTGACATAATAAATTATGATAAACCTATTGCCTTGAAACAGCAGAAATTTTATTCTCTTATAGTTCTAGAGGCCAGAGGTCTAAAGTCAAGGTATTGGCACCTCTCATTGGCTCAGGAAGAACCTTTTCTGGCTTATTCCTAGCTCCCAGGGGTGGCCGGCACCTGTGACCATCCATGGCTTACAGCTGAACAGCTGGTCCCTGGGCTCCACCTTCATGTGGCTTCTCCCCTGTGTGCCTTCGTGTCTCTTCTCTTCCGAACACCAGTCATACAGGATTAAGGGCCCAATCTACTCCACTATGACTCATCTTAACTAAGTATATCTGCAATGATCCTATTTCCAAATGACACCACATTCAGAGGTCCTGGAAATTAAGACTTCAACATTTCTTTCTGGGAGACACAATTCAATCCATAACACTCAGCGAAGTTGAGTTTTTTACCAATAGCCCCAGTAATCACAGAATAAATCCAGTTTTCCTAATTGTGTGCTCTTTCTACTACCTGTCAAATTGTCTGGTTTGTGTTTCATCCATAGCACTCTTACATTTTACTGTATATCTGAAAAATGACTATGAAAAGGGATTTTTCAGATGAGTAACTATTTCAAATTTGGCTCACTACAGGGCTTAACTTGGGGAGGTGGCATTTCATCTTATTTAGTTGCATTATTTCAAAATGCCAACTGTTTTTTAATCTGAAAAAATACACCTTTTTAAAATAAATTTAGGAAGATGGCAGAGTAAGGTAAGCTGGACCCCTGCTCCTGCTCTGTTGAAAAAAGAGAGGGGACAGGGTAAAAACAACTAGGCTGCAGTACCCAGGGGTGAGTGATTGAAGAGGGTCTCCAATATTCCACAGGGAGGAGAGAAGTGGGGATTGGGGGAGCAGCGTGGTCTGATCAGTGACAGCTCCCACCAGAGGCAGGCAGCAGGACGTGGGCAAGTGCTGCCCGAGGGAGTGGACCACCCCTGTGCTCCAGCCTGCCTCAGCGGCTGGCTAGGAAGACCTCCCCAAGTGGCACCACAGACAGCAGGCATCTACTGTGCAAAGCCGTGTGGGGTCAGTCGCCCCATGGCACAGTGAATGGTGGATTTGCTGGGTGCTGTAATCAGCTCCCCCATCCCACGTACCAGGACCAGCCACCCCACCACCACGCGCCGGGAACAGCCACAGCCACGCAGGCCATCCTCCCAGCCACCGTGGCAGTCGGGGGAAGGGGAGGGCACTGAGGGAGGAGGGCGCTCAAGGGCACCACCTGCTGGTAAGAAACGTAACTGCAGGTAGGCAGATTCCCTATCTGCCTGGGTGTTGTTTTTTTTTCAAATACATTTTTCTATAGATTTTATTATTTTTAAATGTTTTTTTAATTTTTAAAATTTTCTTTCTCGTCTGTGGGCACCAGTCTGAGTTCTTTCTCAATATAACATGGGGTATCTCCTTCTAACTTTGAGGCCTACTACTGCTGAAGCATGGTGTATTATACAAATATATGCATATATATATATCTAAAATATACAAATATATACATATATATATCTAAAATATATAAATATATTTATATAATTACTTTCATTCTTTTTTTTTTGGGGGGGGGGGTCATCGACCAGGAGTCGAAACCGGGTCTCCCTCGTGGTGGGCGGGCATTCTGTCCCTGAACTACCAGTGTACCCTGTCTGGCTTTTACAGACCCTCAAGTAGAATTGCACCCCTACATGAGATCTGAGTCTTGGTTTGCTGGGGAACAACTGACAAACCAAGTACAAAAAAGGAACCCTTCAACAGAAAACAAAGTAAATACAAATCTTTAGATGAACAGAGAAAACAAACGGGCAAAATAACCTTATTAAGATAATCAAACGCCCTGAATAAAACAGAAAATCACAAAGTACATGAAGATCCAGGAAGAAATGGCCCAGCAAAATGCCTAAATCAAAACACTGGAGGGACACAGAATTCGGAACAACTCCAGGGTATTTACAAATATATAAAGGGTATCAGGAAGACACTAAAAGAGCATAAAGAAGAATCAGAAAGATTAAATAGAAAACTAGCAGCTCTCACAGACTTGAAAAATATAGTAGACGAAATCAGAAATATACTAGACACACACGATATGAGATCTGAAGAATCAGAAGAAAGAATAAGTGAGTTAGAACACAGAACAATTGAAATAGGGCACACAAAAGAACAAATGGCAAGAAAGAAGGGAAAAATGGAACTGGATCTTACGGAAATGACGGACAACAAAAGGCCCACACATATAAGAATCACAGTTGTCTTAGAAAGAAAAGAAAAGCATAATAGCTGGGAAGGTTAGTTGAAAATATAATTGGAGAAAATTTCACAACCCTTATAAAAGAGATAAGTATGTAAATTAAAGACACCCAACAACCCCCAAATAAAATAAATCAAAATAGACCTACTCCAAGACACATACTAATCAAACTGTCAAATGTTGAAGAGAAACAGAAAATCCTCAAAGCAGCATGAGAAAAGCAATCTACTATATACAAGGGAAAACACGTAAGACTGAGTTCAGACCACTAGGCACCAAGGAAGCAAGAAGGCAGTGGTCTGATATATTTAAGATCCTAAACAAAAAAGGCCTCCAGCCAAGAATTCTTTATATAGCTAAGTTGTCCTTCAAAATTGAGAGAGATTAAAATCTTCAAAGACAAAATAAAGGCTGAGAGAACTAGTCTACAAGAGACCTGCTCTAAGAATACTAAAAGGAGTCCTGTCAGCTGAAAAAAAAAAAAAAAGACAGCAGAGGGAAGTCTGGAGGAGGCCACAGAATTGAAGAGTACAAGTAAGGGTAATTTTAAAGGATAAAAAGAGAGAGGGGCAAAAGAATATCTAGATCTGACAAATAAAAACTAAAGAATAAGATGGTAGATTCAAGAATTACTTCTATAGTAATAACTTTGAACGTTAACAGACTAAACTCACCAATTAAAAGATACAGATTGGCAAAATGGATTAAAAAATATAATCCATCATATGCTACTTACAAGAGACACATGTTAGACTCAAAGATATGAATAGATTGAAAATGAGAGGACAGAAAAAGATGTTCCATGACGCTGTGACCAAAAGAAAGCAGGAGTAGCTATACATTCCCCCTTAGACTGGGAATGAGACAAGGATGCCCACTGTTACCGCTATTCAACATAGTACCAGAAATCTTAGCTGGAGCAAACAGACAGGAGAACGACATTCTTTTATGATTTTTAAAATTTCTTCAGAATCCATGGTAATGACCCTCTCTCATTTCTAATTTTGCTTATTTGGGTCCTCTCTTTTTCTTTGTCAGTCTAGCTGGGGTTTTGTCAGTTCTCCTGTTTGCTTATTTCTGCTTTAGTCTTTGTTATTTCTCCTCTTTAATTTGCCTTGGGATTAGTTTGCTGTTCTTTTTATTTCTCCAAGTGAACAGTTAAGACCTTAAAAATAATAAGAGAATACTATAACAACTATGTGCCAATAAATTAGATAACTTAGATGAAATGGACAAATTCCTAGAAATACACAGATTCCCTGAACTGACTTAAGAAGAAATAGAAGATCACAACAAACAAATTACATTAAAAAGATTCAATCTGTCATCAAAAATCTTCCTACAAGGAAAAGTCCAGGACCAGATGGCTTCACAGGGGAATGTCATCAAACATTCCAAAAAGAACTAACACCCTTAGTGTTACTGTACATTAATCTTGCATTAATGAGCAATAAAGAGTTGAGCAATCCTGTTCAATTATTCCAAAAAATTGAGGAAAAGGAACACTACCTAACTCATTTTAGGAAGCTAACATTGCTCTAAAACCAAAACCAGATAAAGATGCTACAAGAAAGGAAACTACAGACCAATCTCCCTAGTGAACGTAGATGCAAAAATTCTCAACAAGAAACTAGCAAATCAAATCCTATGACACATTAAAAGAATTACACATCACGACCAAGTGGGGTTTATACCAGGACTGCAAAGGTGGTTCAACATAAGAAAATCAATCAGCATAATACAGCACATTAACAAATCAAAAGGGAAAAATCACACGATCATATCACTTGATCCTGAAAAAGCATTCGTCAAAATTTAGCATCCTTTCTGATAAAAACACTTCAAAAGGTAAGAATCAAAGGGAACTTCCTCAATACCATAAAGGGCATATCTGAAAACCCCATAGCCAGCATCATACTTAATGGTGAAGAGATTAAAAGCATTCCCCCTTAGACTGGGAATGAGACAAGGATGCCCACTGTCACCACTATTCAACATAGTACCAGAAATCTTAGCTGGAGCAAACAGACAGGAGAAGGAAATAAAAGGCATCCAAATAGGAAAGGAAAAAGTAAAACTTTCATTATTTGCAAATGACATGATTCTATACTTGGAAAACCCTGAGAAATCTATGACAAAGTTACCTGAGCTAAAAAACAAATTCAGAAAAGTGGCAGGATACAAGATTAATGTACAAAAATCAGTAATGTTTCTACACACAACTAATGACCTATCTGAGGAGACAATTAAGGAAAAAAATACCATTCAAAATAGTGACTAAAAGATTAGGAATCTGGGAAAAAGCCTAAACAGGGATGTCAAGGACTTGTACAAAGAAAACTACAAAACGTTGCTAAAAGAAATTAAAAATTATCTAAATATTTGGAAAGACATTCCATGCTCATGGATAGGAAGACTGAATGTGGTTGTTTTTGTCAGTTCTACACAGATTGATCTAGAGATTCAATGCTATACAAATCAAAATCCAAACAACCTACTTTGAAGAACTGAAAAAGCTAGTTATCAAGTTTACTTGGAAGAGTAAGGGATCCCGAATAGCTAAAGATCATAAAATACAGCAAAGTGGGAGGACTAACACATCCTGAGTTTAAAGCATACTATAAAGCCACCAGGATCAAAACAGCATGGTACTGGGACAAAGAGAAATCAATCAATGGAACAAATTGGGAGTATGGAGATAGACCACCAAATCTATGGACAACTGATCTTCAATAGTGCCCCAATACCACTGAACTAGAACAGAATAGTTTTCTCAATAAATGGGTATGGGAAAATTGGATATCAATAGTCAAAAGAATAAAAGACAACCGCTAGCTTATACCCTATTAAAAATTAATTTAAAATGGATTAAAGACCTAAATGTAAGAGCCAGAACCAGAAAACTTCTAGAAGAAAATATAGGGTAACATCTTCAAGATCTAGTAATAGGAGATAGCTTCTTGACCTTTATATCTAAAGTACAAGTAGCAAAAGAAAAAATATATAAATGGGAACTCCTTAAGATCAAGAGCTTCTGTGCCTCAAAGGACTTTGGCAAAAAGGTGAAGAAGCAGTCAGCTCAATGGGAGAAAATATTTGGGAACCACATATCAGAAAAAGACTTGATATTCTGTGTACATAAAGAAATTATATAGCTCAACAACAAAAGAACAACCCAATTATAAAATGGGCAGAGGATATGAATAGACACTTTTCCGAAGAGCAAATACAAATGGCTAAAAAGCATATGAAGAGATTCTCATTTTCATAAGCTATAAGGGAAATGCAAATCAAGGTGATAATGAAATATCACCTCACACCTACAAGAATGGCTGCTATTAAACAAACAGAAAACTACAAATGTTGGAGAGAAATAGGAACACCTAGTCACTGTTGATGGGAATGTACAATGGTGCAGTCACTGTGGAAAAGTTTGGCAATTTCTCAGAAAACTAAGTATTGAGTTGCCCTATGACCTGGCAATACCAATACTAGGTATATACCCAGAAGAGCTAAGGGCAGTGACATGAACAGACATTTTCACACCAATGTCCATAGTGGCACTATTCACAATTGCCAAAAGATGGAAACAATCCAGGAGCCCTTCAACAGACAAGTGGGTAAACAAAATGTGGCATATATGCATGATGGAATATTAGACAGCAGTAAGACAAAATGAGGTCCCGAAGCATTTGACAATGTAGATAAAACTTGAGGACATAATGCTGAATGAAATAAGTGAGACACAAAAGGACAGATGCTATATGATTGTGCAATTATGACTCTGGTAAAGGAAATCTCAGAAGTTACACTGTAGAATACAGCAGACCTAGAGGTACAAAAAAGCTAGAAACAGAGGAAAGGCTACCCAAAGAGGTTGAATCTAAATGCAAGGGAATGGACAGAAGTGATGGTAACAAATCAGCGAGTTTATAAATAACACTGCTATATTGAAGGTGATATGATTACAAGAGGATGTATAGTGCCATGTAGCCCACTGATTAAATCTACAATTATAAATAAGTCCTCACACGAATTACTTCAAAAGTTTGATACTGGACAAAGAGTCAATAGTAGAGGGATATAGGGAGACAACTAAAAATGCATGCTACAGCCAACAGTTAAAAGGAAGACATCAACAGTATCACAGCACCATCAGGCGCAACTAATTGGGAGGGGGAGGCAGAGGGATAAGTGATAAGGGGTAGTTTTGATTTGATATTTGGTGATGGAGTGTTTGTTAGTTCTTTGTCTCTATGGACCAAGAAATTTGTCCAAAATTGAGACTGCTGCTGGTCGTACAACCAAGTGAGGATACTGTAAGACACGGTTTGTTTATTTTAGATATTTTCCACGATGCCCAATAGATGGAGGGAACAGAAGTTACAACGACTGAGAAGCACAATGGCGAACTGTGATACATTTCTATGATGGAGTATGGTGCAACTACAAAAAGGAAGGATGTCAAGAGGCATGCAACAAACTGAACAAATCGTGGGGACAATATGTTGTACAAAACAGGCCAGAAGTAGAAGAACAAATACACTAAGGTCTCTTTCAGAAAATACTTGAGAGTTCAAATAGTGTCAAGAGATTATTCTGGAGGTGACTCTTATGCAAAAGCTTCAGTTAGCTAGTGCTAATTGTCATGGTTTGCTAACCCCCAACCAACATCACTCCTGTTAGAACTCTCAAGAACACCTAGGACTTGAACTGACACTCTTTAAAGGTTTCATACACTAGGTTTCCCTTCTTGGAACCTATAATTTCCAGAGGGTTCCTAGGTTAGATAAATCCTGAAATCCAGAGGGACCAGCCTCTCCAGGATTATCAACTAATTACATACCCCTATCCTTTAGTATCAATACCCCTTCTCACCGTGAAAATGTCAGAAGGGACATTACCTAAAGATCCCTATGGACTGGGAGAAGGATCAGAAGAGAAAGAGGAAAAGGATTTAAATAAATAAATAAATAAATAAATAAATAATTTAAAAAGAGAGAGGATGAGGAGTTACAACAGAGAAAATAGGATTTAACAAATGAGTACGACTGTTCAATCATCATATTGTTATTTCTTCTGGGCTCCAGTGTTTTGGAGCGGCTAGAAGGAAAAATGTGAAATAGTGGAATGGTAACCCATAACAAATTTTGAAATCTATTCTGTAAACTACTTGTTGAAGTGTGCTTTGAATATTATTGCTTTTTCTTTCTTTTCTTTTATTTCACAATAAAAAAGTTTAAAAAAGAAATTTAACTTTTAATGTAGTTCTGTATCTATATGGACATATTTCTTAAAATAAGTTGTTCTTTGGCACTCTAATTTTATCTCTGCACCTAAAAACACAGCTGAGAGCTCAGAACTAGTGTATCATATTATAGACAATTGCCTCTTTTGGAAGTACCTTAGCCTTGACAAAAAAAAAATGCATTTGAAATGTTCTTCATGAGTAGTTTCCGTTGATCTAAAATATTTAAAGATTTATGTAACATAGCTGGGTGCTTATAAAATTTTCCTCTTAATTAATTTCAACCCATTATGTGAGCATTTCAAATAGAAACAACACTGACGGAAGCTTGGCCCTTACAAAGTTCCCTCAACAAACTAATCACCAAACACAAGCATATCTTTGAATAACAAAGAGCTAATACCCAAGAGACGGTAGGAGAAAACATTTAACATCCAGTTTAGAAGAACTTACACAGCTCTGGACGGCTTCATGATTTTTGAATTTATCTCAATGTATTTTTACCTCTCGCTCTTTGGGTGCTAAAAAGGCAGCCAAAGTCATCTAGTTCAAAGCCAGAATTCAAACCTGTGACTGCTCAGCAAATCAGCAAAAAAATGTATTTTGGAACAAATCTCTTCTTTGTGCTAAAGATTCAACATATATTTACTAAAAAAGCTTTAAGTTTTAGCATTAATACATTTATGTGCCAGACTCAGGCACTAAACAACTCTAAAGTGCTGCTTAACCTATGAGATGGCAGATGACTAAAAACACTGGTTCCATTTGCTGTGGTGATCTGCAAGGTGAAATAAATTTTGTAACATTCAGCAGCAATAGGATGTTTCTCTTACATGGAAATATTTTATTATAAAAGTCAGATTTCTCTGATCAAAATGACACATGGCAGCAGAAAAATGAACTCTTCTCTGCTCCTTGTTGCTTTGATGCTATTTCTTAATTCATGCTCAAATGCATACACATTTTCGATGAGACAGAAATAAACCCAAAAAGGTAGACATGAAAGCTTAACAGACTCCAAAATCTGGCCAGGGTGAGACACATGTAAGTGTTTTGAAAACAAGAAAACTTCTACAACTCCCAGAAAAGGGAGATTAGATGGGAAAATGGTGGGATTTTCATCCCAGAGTACCTGCATTAGTCCAGTGTCTTGGCATGCATGGCCCTACAACAAATAGTTAAAAGGACAACAAAAAAAAAGGGATCTTGTATACTACCGTTTATTCATCAAGGATTCAGAGAGTCATTTATCACGGATTCTTTGGGAATGGCAGTGAAAGGAGCTTTACAGATCTGTTTCCCAGACATACAAGTTTACTGTTGAAAATTATTTTTAAAACTTCCACTTAAAGTCTATGGAAATTGTCCTAAAGGCACACAGCAAATGTAGAAACACTATTCAAGAAGATCTACTAGATCTCAGGATAAAAAAAAAAAAAACAAGACTCAACCATATGCTATCTACAGGAGATAAACTTCAGATTCAAAGATACAACTGGTTGAAAGTAAGAACATGGAAAAAGTTGTATCATACAAACAGCAAACTGTAGGAAAGCTGAGGTGGCTATACTAATAGACAAACAGACTTTAAAATAAAAAATGTCACTAGAGATAGAAACATTTAATAATGATCAAGGATCCACCCATCAAGAACATACAACAATTAAAAGCATATATGAACCTAACAAGGGAGTGCCAAAATATGTAAAGCAAAAATGAATGAATTAAAAGGTGAAATAGACAATAGGTGAAATAGACAATATAAAATGATAGTCGAAGACTTCAAACCCCATTCTCAATAATGGGCAGAACTAGCCAGAAGATCAACAAGAATATAAAACACTTTAACAACACTATAAACCAACAAGATCTAATAGAGTCTATAGAACACTACCCTAACACCAGCAGAATATCCAATCTTTTTAAGCACACATGGAATAATCCCCAAGATAGATCACAACCTAGGCCACAAAATAAGCCAATAGGTTTAAAAGGATTCAAATAGTACATAATATGTCTACCAACCACAAAAGAATGAAATTAGATCTCAATAATAAAAAGGAAATTTTGGAAATTTACAATACACAGAAATCAAACAATGCATTCCTAAGTAACCAATGGGCCAAAGAAGAAAACACAAGATAAATTGATAATACTTTGAGATGAGTGGAAATGCAAAAGCAGCATACCAAAGTTATGGGATGCAGTTAAAACAGGGCTTAGTAGGGAATTTACAGATGGAAATCCTATATTAAAAAAGAAAGAGCTCAAACCAATAATCTAAATACCTATCTTAGGACAACTGAAAGAGACTAACCTTAAAGCAAGCAGAAGGAAAGAAATAATAAAGATTAGAACAGAAATTAATAAAATAGATAAATTCAACAAAATTGACAAACCTTTATGAGGCCGACCAAGAAAATAAGAGAAGATTCAAATTACTAAAAACAGAAGTGAAAGAGAGGAAATTAAAAATGATAGACCTAAAAAGGACTATAAGGGAATACTATGAGGAACTGAATGCCAACAAATTAGGTAAGTTTTATGAAATAGAGAATTCCTAGAAAGACAGTATAATGGTTAATTTCACATGCTAACTTGGTTAGGTTATAGTGTTCAGTTCTTTGGTCAAATAAACAGCAGCCTGATTTTTAATGTGAGGGTATTTTGCAGATTTAATGAGTCAGTTGATTGTATCTTTGGCTGTTTACATCTATAACAACAAAGGAGAAAGCAGGGCAGTGTCTGCTAATGGGTATGGGTTTCTTTCTGGGTGATGAAAATGTTGGGGAGTTAGTGGTGATGGTTGCACATTTGTGAATATACTAAAAACCACTATATTTACGTATTATATACTTTAAAAGTGAATTTTATGGTATATGAATTGTATCTCTAGAAAAGTTTCTTAACATTACAATTATTAATCAGATACGCAAACTTACCAAAATTCTTTTACGGTCCTTTTCAGATAAAAATTTTACTGGTGGGTATTTCTGGGTGAAACTGTATAACATGAAGAGATAAAAAAAAAACAGTCAGATACCTCACATGAGTTTTTTCTCTACCTACCACCAAAATGAATGTCAAATTTTGAAACTGGTATTTTTTGCTCTTTTCTCTCCCCTAAATGCGTGCTCTAGGAACCAACGAGGTGTAGGCTAACTTGAATTTAAGAAATATTTAACCTTCTCTCTGTCTAAAATCAAGCTAAGGCTACCGGCAGCTACCAAAGCTGAAGAGGCACTGACTCTACTAGTTCAGTTAAAAGAACAAAATGAGAGAAGACTTGGGGTTCTCAAGATGCTATTTCACAGCCTGGAAGAAAGTACTGAATGAAGTCACAGTTCCAATGCAGGAGAGCACGCTTTGCCAGATTAAGAAAAGATATTAACAAAATAAGTTCCTTGCCTTTTCTTAGCATTTTTCACAAGTCTGCTTGCCTTTTCTTAGCATTTTTCACAAGTCTGCTATTCCCCTTCCTGACCAGGGCACATCAGCAAAATGATTTGGCATCAGATTTTCTGTCTCCCATGATCTTCCCTGAGCCTATCTTAAATCTTGCTTTATCTTTCAATGCTGTCCCTCTTAAGCCCTCTGAAGTTTCCATGGGGTTCCCTATCCACAGTGATTTTCCAAGAGCATGGCAATATAATTGGCATATAAAACATTAAATGAGAGTTTTGATACATGAAGATGTGAAATACTATTCTTAAAGTGATTCAGTTTGCAAGAAAAGTTCTATAAATAAAGATGGAGAAATCAGCTTTACAGTCATTATTTTAACTGGAGGACACTTGCTGGTCCAGGAACACTGTCCCCATCCTCTCCACAATCCCAGCAGAAGCGTAGAGCTAGGATACAGAGCCTGTTTCCCTCACGGTCGCTGAACTGAACAGAACAAGACAGGTCACCATAAAGAACACCCAGAAGCGTGCTTCTCACCTCCTGAAACATGGACGCATGCTTAAGTTAGGGTGGGGGGAAGCGGGTCTTTTACCATGTAGTCTAATACCCCTTTTAAGAGCTTGCATATTCTGAAAAGGTCAAGTTGTCCCTGCAAACTACAAAACGGAGGTGGGCATGTGGGTGAGTCTGAGAGGATGGGTGAGAACTGTGGCCTCCCACATATTAGCTCTGTGATCCCGAGCAAGATCTCCAATAGCTCCACGAACCTCAGGGCTTCCTGCTCTGCTGAGGGGAGTCACAACAGCACCTACTGCATACATTTGCTGGAGCTCAAGGACTGCTAGGTCTTTAAAGCAGTCCCCAGTGCGTGGAAAAGGTTTAATGAATGCTAGAACAGGAGAGCAAAATGTGCCTTCCATCAAGGGCGGTGCAGCAGGACGTGGGGGAGCCTGGCACCCTTGATTTGCAAAGCAACACTGCACACCATACTGTCCACTCACTCAGCAAAGAAACCCCTCCCACCTGCTGCAATTCTCCCCTGATCTCTGAGCTGGCCACAGCCATGACTCCTGATTGAAAATCTCTTTCCTCCCTAGACCCAAGCCTCTCCTCAACTCTCTTTCCTCCCAGCCTGAGCCTTTCTCACTGTGACTTTCCCACTGCTGGCATTCTTCCAGACCACAGCAGAAAATGTTGGCACCACCTTTTGATTCGTCACTTTCCTTCACTCATTGTGGAAGTTTGGGGGAAACAAAATTCTCTACAGTTTATGATTAGAGAAGGTGCCATGGGGAAAGTGGGATGACCACTGAGAACTGAAAAGTGAAGGTAAGGAGGAGAAAACGATTCAGTGAAGGGGCAGAGGACCCAATCAAGACATATTCATCCAAGACACTGAGCACACCAACGTGGCCACTGAAAGTTATAGCTCAGAATAGCACCAGTCTGAAATTTCTACACGAAACTTTACATGTTACTTATATCAGAAAAAAACAGCTAACAGTCTTCTAACAGGAAACTGGCTGAGAAGAAATAAAACTCAAGCAAATGCATGATTGATGCTATGTGGCTGCATATGTAGGATGGACTAATAAATACTTCCAACACTGCATGCAAAAACCTTCAATTTAAATATACAAATGCGTATTTGGTTTCTTGCTTTGTTTTTCTTCAATATGGAGCACCCAAGTTTAAATTTAATATGTATTATCAAGTTATTAAACTTTGCAAAATCTATCTGATAAGCCTCATTTCTTCTTTTAAGGTTAAAATACACAGACAGGCACACAAATTCACAGACATTCCTGCAAGGAATAGCTAGGGTAAAACTCCTTCAGGGCCCTCCCTGTGTGGAATTCACGCTGTGTTTCCCTCTCTGCAGCCCTGGGTGAGAGGGCACAGTAATTATATGAAGTAGTCTTGCCTGCGCCCTACCTGAAGTGACCTGTTCAGCATTACTGAGCATCTCTTGCAAACATGCATGATGCAGGGCAAAGTGCTAAGACCTGTTTTAAGATCTGAAGGGGCTTAGAATATTATCCTGCTTATTGGCTCACCCATTTATTCCTTTATAAGAAAGGTTTAGACACTGGGGATATAGCTATAAACAAGACTGACATTGCCATCACGAAACTGCATTTTCAGAATGTGAGACATAAGCAAGTGGAGGAAGACTGAAGTACAATTGAAAAATGGATGTTTTCTTACACATCCTACTCCCCCAGAATTCATCCTTTACTGTATGCCATTCCAGACAATAACATTATTGTCTAGTAGGACAGCCATTTAAGAAGAACTTTTATTTATAATTTAAATTTATCATCATTACTTGCCACCTATTCAAAGAACAATTAAAGATGCAGAGATGAACTTAAACTCACAGCATGTAATCAAAGTATTAAGTAGTGGGAGTGTAGTCACAAATACAGAAAAAGGCCACATATAATCAGTTACTCAGGCTTCTAGATGGCGAAGTCCCCATTTCTTTTCCTAGATAATCTTTAACTTTCAAAAATATCCTTTCTCCTTGGGGGGCCTCTTTGCTCAAACTGCCAACCATTTCAAGAAAACATGTTTCCAGTTCTATTCCTATAGTGCCAGTGTCAAGACGTTTGTTTGATCACCCTTATCCCACAATCAGAAAGGAAAAATAAAATTAAAATTAGAGCTGAAATAAAATTGGACAGAGCTCCAGCAATTTCTGCATGCCAGTACTTGAGTTTTTTTATTTTAATATTTTTATTGTAAAACCTTAACGTACATTCTTGACATACAAACACTCCATATATGGTGTACAATCAATGACTCACAATATCATCACATAGTTGTGTATTCATCACCTGATCATTTTTTTGAACATCTATGCATCACTCCAGAAAAAGAAATAAAAAAGAAAAAGATCATATATATCATGCGCCTCCTAACCCTCCCTCTCATTGACCACTATGTCAATCTACTCAATTTATTTTAACCTTTGTTTCCCCTATTATTTATTTTTATCCATATTTTTTACTCATCTGTCCATACCCTAGATAAAATGAGTATTTGAATTTTAACTCAAACAATAACTTGTCTGTCACCTGACTTGCTCATCCAACCTGATGGACAGCCCCAATGCAGAATGATTAACCAGCAAATCTGACCCTAGAGGCAAGTGCTTATGCTCTGTCCCTGTCTGATGAGAACAAGTTACTGGTAAATTCTTTAAGATTAAATTCGTACTTGTGTTTCTCTTTCTGGCTTAAAAAGCACAAAGACCGTCACAAAATATCAAAGGGAATCACATAATTGTCCTACTTGGAGAGATCTTGTTTGTCAGCCACTGCTTAGGGAAGCTATCCAATTGATTCACTTGTCTTTTCATAAACTAATGACCCTTATTCTCCAATAAGAATGGCTGCTGGTAGCCTGTTTTTGACAGACACAAAACTTTTTGCACATTTTTTACCATAGACAATTTATTTTTAAAAGAGCTTCAATTAAAGTCTCTCAAATGTTAATACAAAATCTCTGGCTCCTGACCAGTGATATGTAATATTTATTGATGACAAAAAAGAATACAAGGGGTGCACGGGTGGTTCAGTGGTCAAATGCTCACCTGCCATGAGAGACACCAGGGTTCAATTCCCAGCCCATGCAACCCCCCCGGACCCCCTCCTCCGAAAAAAAGCAATGTAATTTCAGCACAAAATAATGGCAAGAAAATTCTAAAGCACAAATAATGACCTTACATAACTGAGTGAATTTGTTAAAAACAACTGATAGTTTTCCTTCCAGCCAGAGCTGAAATGAATAGCTTATCTGACATGCTGAGGACAAAAAGAGAGTGAGTGAATACATCTTGTTCAACGAACTCATCTCCATCCTTATTTTCCTTTGATCTTTTAATTAAAACACCAGAATTAAAGGTAGAAAAAATACTATTTCTTCCTCTTTATTCTGCATTTGATAAAAAGGCTCATACAATGCTGAAGCACATCATCCAAACTCATTCCACAAAAGGATTAAAATATCATGTAAATTTTAATGAATTTTTTCTTTCTTTCTTTTTTTTTTTTTTAAACTTCCAGAGCCCCACCTGTTACTCTGGCCACACGAAGTTTTCCACAAACTCCCAAGGAAAAAGCCCAAGGCCCAATTTTCCAATCGTGCAAGCGACTGAGCAAATGTGTACCAAGAGGTGCAAGGTCAAAAGGTGAAGAGGGATTTTCTTTGGGCTCTCTGATTCAAATAAATGTACAGTTTTCCCCTACTCATTTTACCTGGACTAAATTCTGGACATTTCCTCAAGTACTTCAATGACAAAAGCAAACAAAATATGTTATTTTACAGGCTTCATATCTACACTTTCTTACAGTACCTTCATACGGTACTTTATTTTAGACCCTTCAAATTGTCTTTTTGCTTTCAACTTATCTGGTGAAATCAACATATTTTGGAATTCTCTTAGTCTAATTAGTTTATGCTGAAACCATCTGAGTTCTTTATGGAGCCTCAACTTCTGTGTAATGAATTGGCAGGAACTTAAAAATTCACAGGGTTTGGAAAAGTAAGATGTGTAACCTTTCTTCTTCTTTCTGATTATTTGGGTATAAATATTACTCAAATGGAGAAAAAGTTTAAAAATTCTTACATAGGCATTTTTTAGATCATTATGGTTTGTAGAAAACAAACTAACATTACAGAAAGGACGTTTAATTTAGGATCTTTGTGGGTTTTTAATTTAGGATTTTTTTGAAAGTGTGTGTGTATATATATATATATATATATATATATTTAATTTTTTTCTAGAGCAAGTCCATGACTTTCTTCAGAAATCGTCCATAACAACAAAAGAGAATTTTAAAAAATGCTTAATAACACCAGTCACATTTTTAAGTAAAAATTAATCTTTTCCTGTAAAAAATTATTTGTCCTGTGTGTGCTTTACATCTTTCATAGTCTAGAAATATTCAGTTGAGATGTTATATTAGATATTGACCTTAAGTTGTCAATAGCTAAGATATAAATATTTTGCCAAACTCAAAACAAAAAGTACACATACCTTTTTTCCAAATCTCTGATTTTCTCTCTTAGTGGTTCTACAATCTAAAACAATATAATCAAAATCAGCTTTAAAGCAAGAACACAGTTCTCTACCACTCTCACCCCATTTTGACCTTTCAAACTGCATGAAATAATACAAAACCATTTTAAATTTCCACTATAATTCATTCCCAACTTGAAATTAAGATTTACCACTTGAACTACATTTCTGGAATCTAGATGATAAACTGCATGTTGGAACTCTTACTCCACAGATGCACAGTTTTCTCTGAGAAAACAAACATTTTTAGACACCCCCCTTAGTAGGAGCAACAAAAAAGATGTTTTAGGCTCATAAAACAGGTAGATCAAAATCATGCGTTTCCTTTCAGTAACTAACAGATCCCCGAAACGTTGCCCACAAAAGCCTAACATCTTGTTTCTGCATTATATCCCTGTTATGAGCTCCAGCACATAAATTACAGGATGTGAATCAACCCACATCCACGTGTGTTAATATGTAATCTGAAAGAACAAGCAGGAGCAGTCCAAGGTCTACTCCACAAATCTACCATTTGCCTTCAAATAAAACCTACAATAAAGGAGTAACTCCCCTCATCAATGCCCCATAATTCATGTTACAAGAGTTGACATTGCTATATTTATTTGACAAGAACATAAGCAAATATTTTAAAGTCATGAGGAGTCTTATCATGTGACAGTCTTCAATTGGATAGGTATGACTTCCCTATCTGTAGACACATGTGGACACAGATCTCTTTACATCAAGTCCTAGCATCTGATTTGGGGCCATTCTCCTTTTAACATCTCCTCGGGTCAGTGGCTATTGGTATTTGCCTCCACCCCTGGAAAAAGCAATCGCTTCCCTTTTTCTAGGGAATTCTGGAAAGACTCACCTGAAAACTCATGTAAAAGTTTAAGTTCACTTTGCCTTTAATATAGAATTTGCTTTAACACAACACACATATATAAAATGGACTAACACTGACACAGACACTGCATCTACAAGATACAAATAAAAAATCCTCCCTGAAATAAAGGAATACTATTTCGAGAGATGGTTTTGAAATCACAGAACAGCATAAAGCTGCCACTATAAATACACCAGCACAAGCAAAGGAAACGGAATTGACAGATGCATTGATAAAAATATGGAAAACAGACTCACCTCTTCAATCTTGCTTTCAATTTTTAGTTCACCATTTTCCTGGAGAGACCTGTTGAGAAGAAAGCTACAAAACTGAGATCAATTGAAAAGGCATTTTGACTTCAAAGTTCATTTCTGAACAAACTACCTGAACACAAACCAAAATCTGGGAAACATCACCCTCTCCTTCCCAGTATCAAGTGGACTGATTCTCTCCAGGAAGGAATGTACCTGAGGAAAGTAAGGAAATCCTGGGAGAGAATCTTCTCCGTAAATCAATCTGTGAACATGCTCATAGCAACTAATATACTGCTTCTATTAAACTAAAATTATCTCACTTCCACATTATATCCAACATGGAATTTTAAATTAAAAGCAGGAAGTGTGTCTATAGGAGTCCAAGTGCGTCTGCTGGACTCTCTTGGGGATTTAATGTACATGGGGTTTTTCCAAGTAAAAAAACAAAACACCAGACTCCTTTAAATGGGATCGATTCGAACACCCCACCTAGCCACACACAAAAGCCTCTTTGTGGGAGAGACACATACACACCCCTTCGGAGGAATCAGATCAACTCTGCCCCACCTACCTCGCAAAACCAATTCAA
>PVIY010047383.1:0-17891 GCA_004026745.1 Myrmecophaga tridactyla | reverse complement strand
GCACCAGCATAGCATCCCAAACCAACACCTATACATGTGCTCCAATGCATCATTACACTATTGTGACCAACCCCAAACCTTGCATCCTGCTCCATATCCATTACACAAATTCAAGGCTTTAGACTACTGAGGGAAATCAAATTCCAAACTAAACCAATCAAGATATTTACATGCTGGAAAGACAACAGAAGATCACTAAACACATCATGATGGAGACAGAAATAGCCCAGCTTAATGACCAAATTACAACACTAGAGGAGACACAGACATTGGAACAACTAATCAAAAATGTTCATATAACTCTACTAAATAAAATAAATGGGTTGGCTAATGACATAAAGGAGAGCAAGAAGACACTAGAAGAGCATAAAAAGGAATTTGAAAGAATAAGTAGAAAAATAGCAGATATCACAGAGATTAAAGATGCTGTAGAACAAATTAGAAATATGCTAGAGACACATAACAACAGATTTGAAGAGACAGAGGAAAGAATAAGTGAACTAGTGGACAGAACAAGTGATTTCAAACACTCAAAGCAACAAATGGCCAAAAAGATGGAAAAATTTGAATTGGATCTCAGGGAAATGATGCACAAAACAAAGTGCACAAATATAAGAATCCTTGATGCCCCAGAGGGAAAAGAGAAGAGTAAAGGGCTAGAAAGATTAGTTGGAGATATAATGGGGGGAAACTTCCCAACCATTATAAAGGATATAAATATGTAAGTCAAAGCTCAACGAACTCCAAATAGAATAAATCCAACAGGCCTTCCCCAAGACACATTCTAATCACTCTGTCAAATGTTGAAGAGAAGCAGAAAATCCTGAAAGCAGCAAGAGAAAAACAATCTACTACATACAAGAAAAACCACATAAGACTGAGTTCAAACTACTCAGCTGGTGCTGTAGAGCATAGAAGGCTGTGATATGATATATTTAAGATCCTGAAAGAGAAAGACTTCCACCCAAAAATTCTGTAACCAGCGAAATTTTCCTTTAAAACTGAGGGAGAAATTAAAATGTTCATAGACAAAAATGTCCTGAAAGAATATGTCAAGAAGAGATCAGCCCTGCAATAAATATTAAAGGGAGTTCCGCCAGTTGAAAAAACAAACAGGAGAGGGAGGTCAAGAAGAAAGCACAGAATTCAAAGAGAACAGTATGGGTAACTTAAGGGATAAAGAGAGAAAAGGGGGAAAGAATATATAGATTTGACAAATAAAATCCAAAGGAGAAGATGGTGGATTCAAGAAGCACGCTATCAGTAATAATTTTGAATGTTAATGGATGAAATTTACCAGTTAAAAGTTACAGATTGGTAGAATGGATTAAGAAATATAATCCAGCTATATGCTGGTTACAAGAGACTCATCTTAGACACAAGGTTATGAATAGACTGAAAAGAAAGGATGGAAAAAGATGTTCTATGCAAGTTGTAACCGAAAGAAAGCAGAAATAGTTATACTAATATCAGACAAAATAGACCTTAAATGTAAAGACATCATAAGGGACAAAAAGAACACCATATATCAATAAAACGGATAATTCACCAAGAAGTCATAACAATCATAAATGCTTATATTCCCAATTAAGGATCTCCAAAGTACAAGAGACAAACACTGGCAAAACTGAAGGGAGCAATAGAGAGTTCAACAATAATAATAGGAGACTGCAATACACCACTCTCCTCCAAATATAGGAAAAAATAGAAGATCAACAAAGAAATAGCAGAAGTAGACCTAATATATAGGCGATTATACCCCAAAATACCAGGATATAAATTCTTCTCTAGTGCTCATGGAACATTTGCCAGGATAGATCATATGCTGGGGCACAAAACTGGTCTTTACAAATTTAAAAACATTGAAATTATTCAAAGCACTGTCTCTGATCACAATAGAATGAAGCTGGATATCAATAACCACCAAAGAACGAGAGCATTCACAAATATATGGAGATTAATTAACACACTCTTAAAGAACCAGTTGGTCAAAGAAGAAATTGTTAGAAAAATCAGGTATCTGGAGACTAATGAAAATGAGAATAAACATATCAGAACTTATGGGATTTGGCAAAGGCTGTGCTGAGAGAGAAATTTACTGCCCTAAATGCCTATAATAACAAACAGGAAGGATAAAAATAAGGCTTAACTGCTTACCTGGAGGAACTTGAGAAAGAACCTCAAATTAAACCCAAGTCAAATAGAAGTATAGAAAAAACAAAGATTAAGCAAAGTTAAATGAATGGGAGAACAAAAGAATAAAAGAAAGAATCAATAAAACTAAAAGTTGGTTCTTTGAGAAAATCAATAAAATTGATGGAGCTGCTAGCAAGACTGACAAAGAAAAAAAAAGAAAGGATGCAAACAAACAAAATCAGAAATGAGAAGGGTTGTGTTACCATGGACCTGATGAAATAGAACAAATCATAAGCAGACACTATGAACAACTTTATGCCAACTAACTAGACAACTTACGTGAAATGGACAAATTCCTGGAAATTCACAAACAAACTAACCTGACTCAGGAAGAAATAGAAGATCTCAACAAACCAATCACAAGTAAAGCGATTCAGTCAGTCATCAGAAATCTTCCTAAGCAGATGGCTTCACAGGGGAATTTTATCAAGCATTCCAAAAACAGCTAACACCAATCCTGCTCAAATGTCCAGAAAAATTTGAGGAAAAAGAAACACTACCTAATTCATTTTATGAAGCTAATATCATAACCAGGTAAATAGGCTATAAGAAAGGAAAACTTCTGGCCACTCTCCCTAATGAACATAGATGCAAAAATTATCAACAAAATACTAGGAAGTCAAATCCAACAACACATTAAAAGAATTATACACCATGACCAAATGGGGTTTATACCAGGAATGCCAGGATGGTTCAATGCAAGAAAATCAATTAATGTAATATAGCACATTAACAAATCAAAAGCAAAAAAATCACATGATCTAGATTGATGCTGAAAAACCATTTGACAAAATTCAACATCCTTTCCCTATAAAAACACTTCAAAAGATAGGAATCAAAGGTAATTTCCTCAATATGAAAAAGGGTATATATAAAAATATGATAGCCATCATCGTACTCAATGGAGAGAGACTGAAAGCTTTCCCCCTAAGATTAAGAAAGAGACAAGGATGCCCTCTGTCACCACCATTATTCAACATCATACTAGAAGTTCTAGCTAGAACAATCAGGCAGGGCAAAGAAATAAAAAGCATACAAATTGGAAAGGAAGAAGTAAAACTTTTATCATTTTCAGGTGACATGATATTATACTCGGAAAATCCTGAAAAATCTACAACAAAGTTAATTGACAAATTCAGCAAGTTGGCAGGATATAGAATTAATTTGCAAAAATCAGTAACCTTTCTATACACAAGCAATAATCTAACTGAGGAGTCAGTCAAGGAAAAAATTCCAATCTAAATAGCAACTAAAAAAATCAAGTACTTAGGAATGAACTTAACTAGGGATGTAAAGGACTTGTACACAGAAAACTATATAACATTGCTAAAAGAAATCAAAGAAAATCTAAATAGGTGGAAAGACATTCCTTAATCATGTATAGGAAGATTGAGTATAGTTAAGATGTCAATTCTACCCAAATTCATTTAAGATTCAACACAGTACCAATCAAAATTCCAACAACATACTTTGAAAACTTGGAAAAGCTAGTTACCAAATTCATCTGGAAGGGAAAGAGACCCCAAATAGCTAAAAGCATCCTAAAAAAGAAGAAGAAAGTGGGAGTATTAAAACTTCCTGACATTAAAACTTATTTTAAAGCCACAGTGGTCAAAATAGCATGGTACTTGCACAAAGATAGAAGTATTGACAAGTGGAACCATATTGAAAGCACAGAGATAGACCATCAAATCTATGATCAGCTGATTTTTACAAGGTCCCCAAATCCATTGAACAGGGACGAAATAGTCTTTCAATAAATGGGCATTGGAGAACTGGATATCAAAAGCCAAAAGAATGAAAGAGGACCCTTACCTTACACCCTATACAAAAATTAAGTCAAAGTGGATCAAACACCTAAATATAAGAACTAACACCATAAAGCTTCTTTAAGAAAATGTAGGGAAACATCTTCAAGACCTAGTAATAGGAGGTAGCTTCCTAAAGTTTACACCCAAAGCACAAGCAACAAATGATAATCTAGATAAATGGGAACTCCTCAAAATCAAATGCTTCTACCCCTCAAAACACTTTGTCAAAAAGGTGAAGGGGTGGTCAACTGAATAGGAGAAAATAATTGGAAATCACACATTGAACAAATGTTTGATATCCTGTATACAGAAAGAAACCATCTAACTCAACAACAACAAAAAAAACCCAAACAACCCAAATATAAAATGGGCTAAAGATATGAATAGGTATTTTTCTGAAAAGCAAATACAGATGGCTCAAAAGCACATGAAGAGATGCTCATTTTCATTAGCTATAAGGGAAAGGCAGATCAAGACTACAATGAGATACCACCTCATACCTATAAGAATGGCTGCTATTAAACAAACAGAAAACTATAAATGTTGGAGAGAATGTGGAGAAATTGGGACATTAATGCACTGCTGGTGGGAATGTATAATGGTACAGCTGCTATGGAAGACAGTTTGATGGTTCCTTAGGAAGCTAAATATCAAGTTGCCCTATAATCCAGCAATAGCACTACTTGGCATATACCCAGAAGAGCTGAAATCTGTGACACAAACAAAAATCTGCACATTGATGTTCCTAGCAATATTATTCACAATCGCCAAATGATGGAAACAATTCAAATGTCTATCAACAGATGAGTGGATTAACAAAATGTATATATGGTAGAATATTATGCAGCAGTAAGGTAGAAAATGACATCCTGAAGCACATGACAAGATGGATGAGCCTTGAGGACATAATGTTGAGTGAAATAAGCCAGACACAAAAAGATAGATATTGTATGACTCTACTTTTATAACCGTGGTAAAGATCAAATCAGAGACTTATAATACAGAATATAGGGAACTTAAAGATACATAGACGTTAGAGATGGGTGAACAGTTAGCTAATGAGGTTGGACTCAAATGTTAGGGAATAGAAGTGAAGGCAATTTTCTAGTGGATCTATAAGTAATATTACAATACTGAAGATGAAGAAGAAGGAAAACAGTTGTATAGACTATGTATCCCAATCACTAGAAATATAAATGGATTCTTGCAGGAGCTGCTTCAAGGCTGTGATTCATGTATGGGAGGGGCTGCTGTTCCATGTTGTGGTTGTGTTCCACAGGAAACATCAGCAGTACCACAGCAACAGCAGGGGTAAATAATGTTCCCTTGGGAACAATGAAATTATCTAAAATTGAGAGTGTTGATGGATTGTGGACATTGGGCATTATACATGATGCTGAATGAATACAGATAGCTGAAGGATGCACTGACTGAGAAGTAGATTATGAAGGATGGTGTACACATTTGATCAAATATTGTGCTGCTACAAAAATGAATGAAGTCATGAGGCATGAAATGATGTGAATGAACCTATGGGACATTTTGTGAGGCAAAATAAGCCAGAAATAAAAGAAAAATCATTGTATGGTCTCCTTTAGAAAATGTTTATAAGAAAACAGGGGCCTAGATTGTAAGCTCTTATAGCAGACACATTTAGTCTGGAGTGGTAATTATTGTTTCTGGATTTGGAGAGGCTGTTTTGTACATCTATAACCTGGTGTTTAGAAGTAAGAACAAAGATGATCAGGTCTGGATTAAGGTAATTCAGAACACAAGAGTAAGGAAGACATTGTCTGTGTTTTAGAACAGTACTTACTCTTTGATAGATAAGGAAAAAGATTTATTTTGTCCAGAACTTATATCTTCTGTGGCACATAACCAAACTCAACCTGTCTGGGTAGATCATTTGAAACAATGGAAACACAGGGAGCCCAGAATAAGAATGAATGCCTTTAATACTATATAGCTTAATGTAATGCCTGGATACATCCCAGAGTATATTAAGCAGAATATCAAAAGGTATTGGAAAGGCCCTTGAGGGATGGGAGGAAAAATGTGGAACTATTAAATTTTACCATGAGGGAATCCCCTGATACTGTGTCAAACATTGGGGAAACTCAAATCAATAAACCAAGCCCCTAATTTTGAGGCTTACTCTTGTGAAGCTTGTGTAGGTAGGAAAGAAGTTTAGCCTACCAATAGGTATAACTATGAGTTACTTCTGGAGGACTTCTTTTGTTTCTCTGATATGGCCTCAATCTCTCTAAGCCCAACTCAGCAAATTAAATCATTGCCCTCATCCCTACATGGGGCATGACATCCAGGGGTGAGGTTCTCCCTGGTGACATGAGAGATGACTCCCAGGTATGAGTATGGCCCTGGCACCATGGGAACAACAATTCCATCCTGACAAAAAAAGGGTAAAAGAAGTGTAACTAATAGAGTATCAGTGGCTGAGAGAGTTCAAATAGAGTTGAGAGGTTACTCTGGAGGTCACTCTTATGCAAGATTCATTTAGACATTAGTACCTATCGTAACTTGCCAAATCCCAATCAAAACCATTCCAGCCAATCCTAAAGAACACAGAGGGAAATGTATAAAATTCTACATAGGTTTAATGCACTAGGGTAACTTTCCAGAAACCTACAACCACCAGATGGGTTCCTAGACCAGATAAGCCATGAAACTTCAAGGGGCCAGCCTCTCCAGAACATCAACTAGTTATATCTCCCTATCCCATATTATTGACAGCCTCTTACAACATGAAAAATTAAAACGTCCATAACCCAAATACCCCTAAAAAGTGGGACAGAGGGATCTAAGTTGATGGTGGAGTTATACAGAGAAGATAGGGTTTAACAAATGAATATGATTGCTGAATCATTAAATTGATATTTCTGTTAGTTTCCTGTATCTTGGAGCAGCTAGAAGTAAAAATCTAAAATTTTGGAACTGTAACCCATACCAAACTTTGAAATCTGTTCTATAACTATAATTGTTGTACTGTGTTTTGAAATTTATTGCTTTTTTGTATATATGTTATTTATCACAAAAAAAGAAGAAAAGGCTCTTTCAATGATAAAAAATATTTAGCCCTTCTAGCCTCCTATTCTGGAGCAGTGAGAAGGATAAATCTAAGAGGATGGTATGGTAACCCATGACAAACTGTGAGGTCTGTCCAGTAACTACTTGTTGAAGAGTGCTCTGAAAATTATTGTTTTTTTTCTTTCTTTGCTTTGTATATATGTTATATTATACAATTAAAAAATTATAAATAGATGATGCATGCTCCAAATATAAAGAAAAATTAGAAAGTACAGTGAAGAAATGCTGTTATTTAGGAATATAGGAGGAAACAGTTTTGGATAGGAAGTTAGAATAAAATAATTGAGTTTGATTTTGATAGAACTTTAAATAAGGTGAACTTCAGAGAACTTGAGACTGAGTATTTGATAAGAAGTGTGCTATACATACTTTGGTGGAAAAATCTAAATTTGAAAGCTATGAGGTTAAGTAACCCCAACTAAACTAACTGGAGTGACTTTTGCTCAAGATGTCTTTTCCATATACTATTTTCTGTTAAATGGAGATTTAAAAGTTGATTTACCTAAGCAGAGACAAAGTATACCTGAAAATAAGAGAAAAATTAAAAGTTAGTCTCTTCAAAAAGAATTTAAATCCTTGAATCCTTAAAAAGGATTATTTTTATCATTCTTCCAAGAATCTATTAGCATTAAATGATGACTCAAAACCTCTAGCTGTAATTGCATTTTAAAATTAAATTATTTTTTAAAATTAGGGTTGGAATTCAACACACTGTCTTTTTTCATTCATCCTGTATCAAGCACCTATTTGTCAGATGTCACGCTGGAGGGCTGCCTTCCAGTACTAGGGAAGGCGTTCACAGCCTTTACCCTAATCAAGCAACACTAAGTTGCATGTAACAATCTGGTGAAAAGTCTAACTTTTCATATGCTCTATAGCAAGACATGGCAAACTTTGTCCATAAAGGGTCAGATAGTAGATATTTTAGGCTTTGCCATACAGCCTTTTATACAGCTATGCAATTCTTCCATTGTTACCAGAAAGCAGCCATTGTGAAAATATAAAAGAATGGGCATAATAGTGTTCCAATAAAACTTTATTTATGGACTCTGAAATTTTAATTTCATATAATTTTCCAATGTAACAAAACAGTTTTTATTTTTCAACCATTTAAAAATATGAAAATCAGTTTTAAAATGCACAGGTATATGATGATATTGTGAAACACTGATTGTACAGTTTGGATGATTACATGGTATGTGAATATATAATATATAATCAATAAAAATAAATAATGAAAAAAAGGGAAAAATCAGTTTTAGTTGGTGGGTCATACAAAAATGTGTGACAGGCCTGATTTGACTGATGGATCATGGTTTGTTGTTCACTGCTTATGTAATAAAATACTATGTAAGAGAAAAGTAGAATGCTGCAGGAACAGATCAGAAGTTCTTTTGAAGTGATGAAAAAATTTAAGTAATGGATATTGGTGATAGAACAATATTGTGAAGTAATTAATACAACTGAATTGTACACTTGAAAGTTGTTAAAATGGGAAATGTTGGGTTGTTTATGCCTAACTACAAAAAAAGTTTAAAAAAAATGAAAAAGTAAACTGGTAGAATTTCACTGATGCTAGAAAAAAACAAAGTAAAAATATTTAAAACTCCAGTCCATGTACATGGAAGATATTCTTTAATTTGTTCTTCTCTGGCTGACTTAACTATAGCATCTGTTAACAAAGTTATCAAGGCTCAACCTGATTAGTGTCAGTTTGAATAATGTTTGTCAGTTTTGGAGGAAATATAATGACAGTTGTTTCTCTGCATCTATCAGAATTGAGAAGATTTTTGTAGGTGTTTGCATATTTTTATATCTCTCTTGTTCAAGTCACTCCCTCAGTTTTATATGTGATTTTTGGTTTTGTAAATTATTTTGAGGGATTATTATATTACATATTTTATATTTGAGACCTTTGTTAATTTTTACAGGTAAAATGCATTGTTTGACTTTGTGGTTTCCCTTTCATTTTTTTTAATTAGTGTCCTTTGAAAAATGGAATTTTTAACTTTCAATATGTTAATATCTCTTAAGTATTTTCTTTAAGATTAGTACTCCTCATTTGTCTTATTTATGAATTTTTCCATAGCATGATAATAAAGGTATTCTCATATACTAGGATTTAAATAAATTATTTTTTATCTTTTATATTTATTTATGGACTCACCAGCAATTAATTTCTTTAACTTATAAGATAATCATCATTTCATCTTAATGCAAATGGATTTCTCATTGCCACAGTACCATGAATTTAAAATTATCTTTATTTGCATTGCTGGTGTAAGATAGAAAGCATTTTGATGGACTTCCAGAGAAGACAGCAAAGTAGGGAACTCCTGGATTCAGTCCTTCCTGCTAGCTACTATTGCCCAGACAGGAACCACCTGAAACAACTAATTTGAAATACGAGGAGCAAGAAGAACACTGTACAACACACAGAAGAACAGAAAGAAGCCGGTAAATTACTGTAAAGAACTAAAATTGCTCTTTCCCTATGACTGCTGCCAACACACTTCCCTCACTCTCACAACACACCAGAGCGGGGTCAAGTCCCTGGTTAGCTGACAGAATGGGATGTAAAAATCCTCTTGTCCATGAACAGGGGTGTGCAAAGCTAATCACTGATCTTGGCTTTTGGTTAGTGAATTAGGATCCAGGGTCTTAATCTAAGGGCAGTTAGTGTTTCAATAGTTTCAGGCCAAAGGTCCTGGCAATCATAGACTCAAAACTGTCAGAGAAAAAGGCAGAGGTTGCCATTGTTTCAACTCTCCATGATCAGAGCTGGAGGCAGTGGAGATTGAAAGACCAAGGGGCAAATTGAGATGAAGGACTGCATTTTCTGGGCAGACCAGGGAAGCTGAGTTTTGGGGACCCATAAGAGAAAGTTTTGGACCCCTTCCTGACCCCCTCCTCAGGGGACTTTTGAGCTGATCTGAGCCCTTTTGTGGGACTTCAGCTCTGCTTTTGGTAAGTCCTGTTTCCTGAATTGGGAAAGCCCTCCCTGGGGTGGAGCTCCTCAGAGAATTTGCTGTCCAGGCAAAAGCAGTGTGAGACAGTGAAAGAAGTGCAAAAACCTGTAGAGGCAGAGGGACTGGGACAAAGGCCTGCTGACTTTAAATACCCAGGTGAGGAATGTTTGTCCCTTGGGAAATAGGGAAACTCCAGAACAACTAACAAGCAAAGTTTAGGGCATGACAAAGACCAAATAACATGCAGATAATGCTGCTCAGTGTGTTCACTTTCCTGATAAGGGGGCTCAAGCTCAAAATTTTCATTCTTATCACCAGCAGTTTACAAAACCAGGACACAGACATCCCACAGAGTAAATCCCAGAGTTAACATTCTAAAATATTAAAATGTGCAGTGTGCAACAAAAAAGTACTGGACAAAGAAACAGGATATAATGCTCCATCCAATAATGGGTAGAACATGTAAATAAAAAATCAAGGAAGTATAGGACTTGAATGATACACTAAACCAACTAGACCTAACAGACATATATGGACACTATGCCAAAGTAAAACATAATACACATTCTTCTCCATACACATGGATAATTCTCCAGTATAGACAACATCTTGGGTGACAATACAAGTCTGAATTAAAAAAATAATGGAATCATAATGTATATTCTTGAACCACAGTGTAATGAAACTAGAAACAAATATGAGATGTAAATTAGGAAAATTTAGAAATATTTGGTAATTAAATAAAGTAATCTTAAATGTGTTTGAGATCAAATGAGAAAGGAAATATCTCAATGCAAATATAAAGGAAAATTCAACCTACCAAAATTTATGGGATATAGCAAAGTAGTTGTGCACAGGAAATTTATAGCTCTAAATGCTCACATTTAATAAGAAGAAAGACTTCAAATCAGAGACCTAACCTTAAAACTGTAAGAACTACAGAAAGAAGAGCAACTAAAATCCAAAGCAGACAGTAGGAAGGAAATAACAAAGATTAGAGTGGGAAAAATGAAATATAGAGTTTCAGCAAACCATCAGTTGGTTCTTTGAAATGATCTAACAAAATTGACTAACTTTTAGCTAGACTGCCAAAACAAAGAGAAAGGGTATACAAATAATGAAAATCATAAAGGAAAACAGGGATGTTAACATTCAACATTGTTGAAATAATAAAGAGTATAAGTGGATACTATGAACAAATGCATGCCAATAAATTAGATACCTAGATAAATAGACAAATTCTTAGAAGCATACAAACTACCAATCTGTACCATTCCATTTCTGGTATATTACTTCTAGCAGCACTGGCAAACTAATACACTGCTCTTCAATTTTTTTTGAAGAGTTTGAGAATACTTGGCATAATGCCTTTATGGAATGTTTGTAGAATTTTCCTGTAAAACCATCTGTTTCTTGGCTTATCTTTGTTGGGAGGTTTTTGATTATTGATTCAATCTCTTTGAGATCTTTTTGTTCTGTTGAGATCTTAAATCTTAGAATTCAGAGAGAATACCTACAGACTTATGCCACCAGAGACTTAACTTTACACCATTTTGATTATATTCAATAGGAATTTCCCATATGTTAGTTTTCCCCAACTCTAACGTGTGTTATTCTTTCTGTAAAACATCTCATAAAACCTACCCCCTCCAAAGAAAATGCCATTGGCCAGACAAGCATTAAATGCTCATTTTAAAAGGAAATATGGTCATCATGGAATCTAAATTGCAGATTTTAAATGAGAAATTGTGACGCATATGTGGGTATCACTTACCTCAAGATTATCTACTGACGGAAATATTTTTAGACCACCACAGTGAAAAAGTCAAATTTTGGAGCATGACTTTTTACAATCCTCTGTGCTTATGCTAAAATAAACCAGAAATATAAACACAAAATTAAGATATGGACTTGAAAGTGTCTTGTGTGAATGAGAGACTTTGAAGTTTCAGTTTCTTTGGCACCAAGGTACATTTGCCTCTGAATTTAAATCTAATACCCTTCAGTTGTGTTAATTGTAGTAGATGATGTTATCACCAGATATTATATGAAAAATATCATTAATGTATCATATATGGACAAAAGAAAACTACTTAGATGATAATAAGAAAATTTATCCCAGAAATCTGTCACATATTTTGCCCATATATTGTATAGGAAAGCTAAAATAAAGTCAGGTGTGGTCAGGTGTAGGGGTTTGGGATGATGTCTTCTGAGTAAGAGAAGGAGGTACTTACAGCTTCATTAAATTACTCAGCAATTTACTCCAAAATTTCTATTGTGGTTAGTGATGATACCTACCACCAAGGATGATTTGAGAGAATTGAAGAAGTTAGTACTTGCAAACAATCCATGTTTATGCCTGACAACAAGCACTCAATAAATAATTTTAGTCATGATGATGAATATTTTTATTGCTGCTGTTATTGTTTTTGAATTGCCTTCCTATATAAATTAGGTAGATTTATGAATGGAGTCATCTCATTCACTGCTTTGCTTAAATGTGGAGAAAAACCTTTCAAAATTATCCACATCCCACCCATGACATGGTTCTAGTAATTTTACAACAAGCACATAAATAAACAGAATATAATCTCCAAAGAGAGAATATCAAAATTGACCCTCAAAATTAAGCCAATCTCACCCTGTCCAAACACCCAGACCAGCCTAACCACCTGATCACCATTTAAAGCCGGACTCTACTCTACCCTTCTCCCACCCTCACACCTTCCTGCTTCAGCACCACCAGGCCGCAACACCTGAGAATCTCTCTTCACAGATATACCTATAAGGGAATATGGGCCCAAATAGTGGGGCAGGAAAAAACTTAGACTTTTCTTTACTTCCATATTTACACCATTTAAATTCACACAAATAAAGAGGCAAAAGCATAAAAGCACGAAAGTTATATTTGATCAAGATTAATCAGAAGAATTTAAAGTGAATGTGTCATGGGGAAAACTGTCTAGGTGATTTAATAAGGTAGATGACTTTTCTTAATTCAAATTATTACCATGCTGGCACCTTTGCTCTTTAAAATTCAGGACCATTTGAAGTTCAATACTAGAGAAATCTGAAGCAGAAGGGCATTAAAAATATCATCTTGATGTAAAGCAATTCAAAGCAGAGATCTAAAATTTGGCTTTCTATATCAAATCAAGTTTGGCATCATAATTTTCTTTTGCAAAGATATGCCCTACTCAATTATACACATATATATTAATTGATATATTTGTGCTCATTTATCAATTAGCTAGAAGTTCCTGGAAGAATAAGTATTGGGATTACTAGGATTTATACATAGTCATTTTCTGCATTATCTTTAAGGATGAGAGAGAGAAAAGTAGAAGGTATTATTCAATGGTAGATATTCTTACAGAGGTATGCATGATGGAATGTGTTCAAGAAGAAGGGCTTCTAATCCTGTTGGGGTTGGGAAGGATAAAAAGGGAGGGGAGAGTGATGTAAGTTGGTATCGGGGGAAATATTCCAAAAGAAGTGATAATTAAATGGAGATGTAAGAAATGACCCAAATTTAGAGCTAGAAAATGATTTGAAGATATTACAGACAATGTAATATTTTGGCAGCTCTCAAACTAATATTTAAAATATTTAAAATATTTCAATATACAGGGAGAATGTATTTGGTTACAACACTAGACTAAATGTAGAGAAAAACTTTGGTAGGTGTGATGGTCAGGTACATATGTCAATTGCCCAAGCGATGGTGCCCAGTTGTCTTTTCAAGGAAGCACTGGAATATCTGTTGCTATAAGGACATTTCATGCAGTTAAATCATAGACACATTGGTTGCATCCATGACTGATTACATCTGCAGTTGGCTAAGGTGAGTGTCTTCTGCAATGAGTGACAATCTAATCACCCAAAATCTTTTAAGGAGAATTCAGAGAAAAGGATCTCTCTTTCTCCACTGAAGCCAGCCAGCTTCTCCTGGTGAGTTCTTTAAGGACCTGCATTGGAGCAGCCATCTCATGGCCTGTGCTACAGATTTTGACTCTTATGTCCACATGCTTGCATGAAACACTTTTATAAATCTCATATTTACAGATATCTCTTGTTGGTTCTGTTTCTCTAGAGAGCCCTGCATAATACAGTTTGGCACTGAGAGTGATTTTTGAGAAACAGAATCTTAAAAAGAGCTTTTACAATTTGTTTTCTGCTCTAAACAGAGTCAAAGATATTGGTGACTCTATTTCCAATAATTAAGATGTCAATGACAGTCCATGGCATGATTTGGCAATAGAGATACGTAAAATGTCACTATTTGATTGTGCTAATTGTATGCTTAGATGCAGTAAGGCTTGGGTGACAGTGTTTTAGACACTTTAACAGAGTTTTGTGGAGTTAAATGTTTTAATTATGTTGGCTGACTCTTCCTAGATATGCTAGTGCAGTTATTAAAAGAAAGAGATGAAATTAATTCTTAAGTTCACAGCGTAAGTGCCATATGAAAGATGAAAGATGAAAAAGTTTCTGTGAGTGCCCTGAAGGAAAATCTTATTTTTTGAAGCCACAGACTTGAGATCTTTGAAAATCAGAGATTTTCTGATTTTCAGACTCTCATTGTTAGAGTAGCAAATTTACAACATAAACTGGAATCTCAATCTTGCAAGGTATCTGTTGTTAAAATGAGGGCATTGATGTGGAAGGAGTAGGATTCCGAATATTGGGATGGGGATATATGGATTGATAATCATGTCTGTGAAGACATTGAATCAATAGATTCTGCTGAGTCTTTTCTATATAAACCTGTAATGGTCAGCCCTGAGGACACAGCCATCACACCTCCAACCTGCCCGAGGAAAGAGCTTCCTTATCTCCAGACTGCTCTGAGGTAAGAGCTGCCTAAGGTCCAGACTGCCTTGAGGAAATGGCTTTCCAACCCCCAGCCTGGCCTGAGGAACCAGCCATCCCAACTCCATGAACAGACTTGTTCTTCAGTGCCTGTGAGACATGGAACCACCTCAATGGGGGAAACAGCCCTTTCACTTCTGTTTGGAGAGATTAATCCTGTTTAACCAGATGAAACTGCAAGAATGCCCTGAAGTAATTTGCTTGAAAGATACTTCTAATTCTTTCCATGACCCACCCACACCACCCCTCTTTTCTTCCAGATGTATAACTGCACTAAAGTCCCGACAGGCAAAAAGGTGAGGTACAAAGTGTCACCCATGAGGACATATACTATACACCAGAAGAATCTCATGAGTTTTCCAATTTATATATAGAGAAATCGGGGGAGTATGTGTGGGATGATATTAAGGATGTGGGGTAATGGTGGAAGGAATATGAAGCAGGATCAGGCTGAATTCATAAATAGGGGACCACTAAGCAGAGGATCTGCATTCAATGTCATAGCTGGAGGGGTTGGAAAGTGCATTAACAGTTTGTTTAGGTGGTTGGCAGAAATATGGATCAAAAGGTGACAACATTTCCTGAGGCTGAAATGCCAGAACTGCCCTGGTATAATGCAGATGAGGGGATCCAAAGACTTAGAGATACAGGAATGTTAGAGTGGATTTAATGGAATTTTTTCATCTTTGGGAGTCTAGCTAGGGGACCACCAATTTTATTAATTTTCTCAAAGAACCAACTTTAAGTTTTGTTGATTCTTTCTAATGTTTCATTATTCTCCAGCTTGTTTATTTTTGCTTTTGTCTTTATTATTTCTCTTCTTTTATTTGCTTTGGGGTTAATTTGCTGTTCTTTCTCTAAATTCTCCAGGGGACCAGTTACATCCTCAAGTCGTGCTCATACATATTATTTTATATAGGCATTTAGGGCAATAAATTTCCCTCTCTGCATGGCCCTTGCCATGTCCCATAAGTTTTGATATGTTGTATTCTCAATGTCATTCATCACCAGATATTTACTGATTTCTCTCAGAATTTCTTCCTTGACCACTGATTATTTAAGAGAGTGTTGTTTAATCTCCATATATTTTTGAAAGCTCTGTTTCTTTGATGATTACTGATTTCCAACTTTATTCCACTGTGATCAGAGAAAGTGTTTTGGAAAATTTCCATCTTATTAAATTTATAGAGATTCAGTTTATGTCCCACTATATGATCTATCCTGGAGAACATTCCATGTGCACTAGAGAAGAATGTATATCCTGGTGTTTTGGGAGGTAATGATCTATATATGTCTATTAGATTTAATTTACTTATCTTATTTTTTAGGTTCTCTATTCCCTTGCTAATCCTTTGTGTGGTTTTTTCTGTCTATAGCAGAGAGTGGTGTTTTGAAGTCTTCCACTATTACTTTTGACTATTGCTGTTGCTATATTCAATACATGCCTCATGTACTTTGGAGTTTCTTACTTGGTAGCATACACATTTTATGATTGTTATTTCTTCCTGGTGAATTGTTCCTTTTATTAATATGTAGTGTCCTTCTTTGTCTCTTATGACATCTTTATATTTAAAGTATATTTTGTCTGATATTAGTACAGCTACTCCTGTTTTCTTTTGGTTACAGCTTGCATAGAAAATCTTCTTCCGTTCTTTCACTTTCAATCTGACTAGGTCTTTGAGTCTAAGATGTGTCTCTTGTAAATAGCATATAGAAGCACATGAGAAAAATAATCTACTACATACAAGGGAAAACACGTAAGACTGACTCCAGACTACTTAACAGGCACTGTGAAAGCAAGAAGGCAGTGGTATACTATCTTTAAGATCCTAAATGAGAAAGGCTTTTGACCAAGAAATCATTATCCAGCCAAGTTATCCTTCAAAATTGAGGGAGAGATTAAAATCTTCAAAGGCAAAGAAAGTTTGAGAGAACTAGTCAATGAGAGACCATCCTTACCAGAAATAATAAAGGGATCCCTGTCAACTAATAAAATAGACAGGGCAGGGAGGTCTGGAGGAGGGCACAGAATTGAAGAATATTAGCAAAGGTAATTTAAAGGGAAAAAGGGAGAGAAGGAAAATGGTATACAGATCTGACAAATAAAAATTAAATAAAAAGATGGTAGAATCAAGAACTGCTTTTACAGTAATTACTTTGAATGTTAATGGACTAAACTCACCAATTAAAAGATACAGACTGACAGAATGGAATTAAAAAGCACACATAAATTCAGGTATATAAGAGATGATGATAGCATTAAATTATAAGAGAGATAATGGATTGGTGATTTTCTCATTAATAATAAGGGAAAATAAACCAGTCAAATATATATGAAAATATGAAGCCCATCACTAACACCTAGATAAACATCTTTATGAAAAGAGCTTCAAAGAAGAATGTTACAATGCATACAAACAATTTCTATGATACATATTTACTAAATAAGTGAATGTTTATTACAATTCTAAAGAGGTCCATGTTTCATTTAAAATTATTTTTAAAAAATATATAAGTATAAAACAATATATCTTAAATTTTGCTGTAAATTCGGTTCACAGTCTTACATAAACATGTATCTCTATACACAGTAATCTGATGTCTTAATTGTACATAACTCAGTACATTTAATTTGGAAATATATAACAAGAAAAAAATATCATCAGACCCATTATTTTCATATTTGAATTATTATGAGGAAAAACATTTGAAAGAAAGTAGGAGTGATATTCATATATAAATATATATACATATTTGAATACAGTTTAATACAATCACACATAGATATTCAAATACATTTATGTATATAAATTGGAAAGGACTTGTACATTGAATGATGTAATATTTTAAGTAGATTATTATGTTTAATTAAGACTATGTGCTGTAGCAGATTAGGTAAATATTATTAAATATTAAAAGAATATGTATGCTATAT
>PVIY010047382.1:0-17888 GCA_004026745.1 Myrmecophaga tridactyla | reverse complement strand
AAGGAAATCAAGAACATGATGCATGAATAAAGGAAAGAATTAATAATTTTGAAAAGGAAGTGTAGTACTTCTTCAGGAAGTTAAGTAATATTGCCATGTGATTCAGCAATCCCATTACCAGGAATATATTCAGAGGAACTGAAAGCAGGGACACGAATGAACATTTGCACAGCAATATTTATAGTGGCATAGTGATGGAAACCGCCCAAGTATCTATCAACAGAGAAGAGACTAAAGAAATTGTACTATATACATATGATGGAAACCAGGCAGCTGTAAGACAGAATAAAGTTATGAAGTATGCAACAATGTGGATGAAATTTGAGGATTTTTGTGCAAAATAGGCAGAAACAAAAGGACAAACATTGTATTGTCTCACTGATGTGAACTAACTATAATGAACAAACTCTGAGAGTTGAAGTTGAGGAATGCATGCTATTAAGAGAGAGAAAGTGAGTCAAATATGTGCACTTGATACTGAAAGATACAGAATATTCAATAAGATTGATAATCAAAATCCAGAAATGGATACTACAATACTATGGGATGGTTGCACAATATGTAAGTATAATGAACAAAGCTGAATGTGAGTTCAGTTGAAAGTGGAAGTCTAGGAGCTTATATGACACCAGAAGAAATGAGAGAGGATAGAAACTGGACTGTATAACTTAGCAATACCTACAAAGTTTGTACATGAGGGAGAAAAAATGAATTTCACCATTGCAAGGTGTTAAGAAATGGGATGACCTATGGAAAAAATAGAATTAATGCATACTAGGATATAGTTATTAATAGCATTGCAATATTCTTTAGTTCATTGTTAGAAAAAGCAATATACCCAAATGAAATGTCAACAGAGGGATATATAAGCTGGGTTTTGGAATTCTTGTTGTAATTACCTTATGTTTCTCTTCTTTCTTGGCAAAAGAATTGGAAATGCAATCATATATTGTGGCGGAGAAAACATAACCATGTGAATATAATGGAACCCGCTGATTGTTTACTTAGGATGAATTATATGGTGTTTCAATAAACCTTTGGAAAACAAACAGAAAGATACAAGGACTAGAGAAAATGTGGAGAGAGAGATGTATGTGTTCACTGTTGTTAGGAAAGTAGAATGGTGCAGCCCCTCTGGAGGGCGGTGTGGTGACTCCACAGGAGGCCAAATATACAGTGGCCATAGGATTCTGCAACCCTGTTATGAGGTATTTACATGGAAGAACTGAAAGGAAGAATTTGAATAGACTTTTGTAGCCTGGTGTTTACGGTGGCAGTTTTCATGATTTGCAATGGATGGACATGGCCTAAGGGTACATCGACTGATGAACAAAAGGTCAAACTGTGGTGTAACATCCAATGGAACTTTGAGCAGCTGCAAGAGGGAATGAAGTTGTGAGGCATGCAACTAGGTTAATGAACCTTGAGGACAGTATGTGGGCTAACATAAGTCAGCAACAAAAAGACAGATATTATAACACTTCACTAATATTGAGTGAATATGTTGTGAAAACTCAGAGAGTTGACCTCTAGAGCATAGATTATCAGCAGAAGGCCTATTGTAAAAGCTCCTAGATTGCACCTCTTATAGTAGTCACATCTATTCCTGAATTTTAACTGTTATTTCTAAATTCTTAAGTTCTGAGCCAGTTCTGTATAACCTGATGCTTCCCTGGAAATTTTGGTATCTGTGCAACACCAAAGACTGAGAGAGATCTGAAACTAGGTAAGTTAATATCACCCCATACTGCAATTGTTGCAAAAGCTGAAAAAGAGACAGAATTCAATTAGAGATATGAAGGAAGCTGATCTGGTCAGGACTAGGGTAATCAGACTAAGGATAAAGGTTGATAAAAAGTGAATTTTAAAACATCAACTTCCATATGATACCAAAGGAAGAGCTGTCTATTTGGCAAAAAAATTATACTTTCAATAGAACAGTACTAATTTAACTTGTATGGCCAGTTTACTCAATAATCCATAATCTCATGAAATCTTGAATAGTGAGTGAGATCTTGTTGGTTTGTCCTGATTAGTGTGATGTCATGATACATCCCAGAGTAACCTGAGCAGAAGATGAAAAAGATTTGCAAAGTCCCCTTGAAGTGCTGGGGGAAAATATGGCAATATTAAACTTCTCCACATAGGAAAGGCCTGATATTGTCACAAACATTGAGTAGTACCAATCTAATAGACCAAGACCTCGATCTTGGGGTTTGTCCTTATGAAACATATCCCTGCAAAGAAGCTAAGACTGCTGATAATCATGCCTAAGAGTCACACCGAGGGAACTGCTTTTGTTGCTGAGATGCAGCTTCTCTTTTTAAGTTTTCTCCACAGGCGAGATGGGCCATGACTCCCAGGACTGTAAAACTTCCTGGTAACATGGGCCATGACACCTTGGTGAGCTTTGTCCTAGCAACGTAGGATCAAGAAAGATTACCTGACCCAAAGAGGGAAGAGAAATGAAGGAAAATAAAGATTTAGTGGCTGAGTAATTTCAAGTACAGACAAGAGGTCATTCTAGAGGTTATTCTTATTCATGAAATAGATATCCCTATTCATTATTTTTTTAGGTATTGGAAAACCTAGAAGGAAATGCCTGAAACAAAACTTAATCTGATCTTGAAGATGATTGTATGATTTTATGATGTGAGGAGTGATTGTGAAAACGTGACTGATACTACCTTTATCTAGGTTATGGTCAGATAAGTAAGAACAGAAAGACAAAAATAAATAATAAGGGAGAACGGGAGAGGGATGTTCTTTTGTACTTTTATTTTTACTCTTATTTCTATTGCTTATGGATCAATAAAAATGTGCAAAAATAGCTTGTGATGATGAATGCACAACTATATGATGATACCATAAACACTGATTGTATGCTTTTTTATGATTATATGTATGTGATTATGTGAAAATAAAATTGAATTTAAAATAGCAAACTGAAAATACAAGTGATGGAAAAAATGTGGATAGACACTATTGGTACAGAAGTTGAATGATGCAGCCCTTTTTTGACGGCAGTGTGCTGGTTCCATAGGAGGCTAAGTATAGGGTTCCCATATGATCCTAGATTCCCAATATTAGGTATACAGGTGGAAGAACCAAAAGCAGGGTTATGAATAGACACTTGCACACTGGTGTTCACTGGAACAATATTCATGATTTGGAATGGATGGAGGTGGCCTAAGGGTTTATTGACTAAGGATCAGAAGTGCAAACTGTGGTGCATATATATGATGGAACATTGAGCAGCTTCAAGAAGTAATGAAGCTGTTTGTCATGCATCAAGGTGAATGAAAATTGAGGACATAATATTGAGTGAAATAAGCCAGCAATGAAAGCAAAATATTGTATGGTGTCTGTCCTCGACTGAAAGGATTATGCACCCTGGGAAAGCTATGCTTTAATCCTGATCCATCTCGTGGAGGCAACTGCTTCTTTTAATTCCTGAATAGGGAGTGAGATCTTGTTTTTCTGTACAGAAAAGCATAATACCCTGATACATTCCACAGTATTTTGGGCAGAAAATAAAAAAGGGTTTGTAAAGTCCCATTGAGGTACTGGGAGAAAATGTTGAAGTATTAAACTTCCCCATCAGGGGAATTCCTAATATTATCTCAATCTTAAGGCATGTCCTTATGAAAGTTATTCCCACAATGGTGATGGTAAGCCTACTTATAATTATTCCTAACAGTCACCCTCAGAGAATCTTTTTGTTGCTCTTCTTAGACTCATACTGTGAGGTTAACATTATTGTGACACCAAAGTAACATAAAGACATAATAAAAAAGAAAAACTAATGCCCTGATGGATAAAGATGCAGCAATTTTAAACAAAATGCTAGCAATTTGAATCAAACAGAATAGTAAAGAAATTAGCCACTGTAACCAAGTGGGGTTGATTTCAAAAATACAGAAGTGTGCAAAATAAAAGAAAACAATGTAATGCAGCACATTCACAGAATGGAAGGTAAAATAAATCACATAATCTCTACTTATGCAGAAAATGTGTTTGACAAAAAACAATTCTCCTTCACTATAAAATCACTCAGAAAAGCAACAGTAGGAGGTAACTTTGCCAGTAAAATGAAGGGCATGTATGCAAAATGCAGCTATTATACATTTTAGCATTTTTATCATATAAAATAGCATATATAAAAAGCAAAGTAGGAAAAAAGCAATACTTATCAGAGCACACTTCAAAAAGTAGTTTTAGAATAGATTCCAGAACTTGTCATGTGCTACCGTTCCATCATCTCAGATTGTTCCTTCCAGCTACTCCAAAACGCTGGTGACTAGAAGGAATTTTAATAATTCAGTAACATTATCATTTCTTAAATTCCATTTTCTCTGTTATACCTCTTCCTTCTCGTTTAACCTTTCTCCCAATATATAGGGATCTTTGTGGAATGTCAGTGCTGTCTTTTTCATGCTGAGAAAGCGTGCTCACACTAAAAGGGGAAAGAAATTCATTGATTACCTTGGAGAGGCTTGTCCCTCTGGTATTCAGGATTGATCTGACCTAGAAACCCTCTGGGAATTATAAATTCCAAGAAGACAAACCTAGTGCATAAAACCCTTACAAGGTCTCAGTTTGAGCCATAGGAAATACAGCAAATGCTATGCTCAAAGCTGAAAGACACTTGGCCTTCCCCTTGTGGTCTAAAATAACAGAAGGAAGTACATTTTCACTATTGCCATTCAGTATTAAACAGGAAGTTTAGCCAAATAAATTAGGCAATGAAATGAAATAAAAGACATCCAAATTGGAAACAAAGAAGTGCAGGTGTCTGTATTCACAGACAATATGACCTTTATATAGAAAATAGGAATTCATCCAGGAGAAAACTCCAAGAGGTCACATATGGATCAAGCCAAATGCATTCTCCAAGATTATACATAAAAATCGGTTACATTTTCTATACCAGCAAAGATAGTTCCTAGCTGGAAGTTTTATAAAATTCATTCAGCACAGCATTAAAAAACAAAAAGGCTAGGGATAATTTTAACTCAAGAGGTGAGGCACTTGTACATGGAATACTATAAAATGCTGCTGAAGGATATTACACAGGACCTATATAAATATCAAGACTCCTGTTTTCTTGGATAGGAATAATGAATATCATTAAGGTGTCAATAATACCCAAAGTGATCTACAGTTTGAACATGATCTCTATATGAGTCCCAGGATCCATTTGAGCAGAAATGTAAAAACTGATCCTCATTCATATGGAATTACAGTTCACCAAGACTTCAGTACCACAATCAGGTGCTGTATTTATTTCCATGACTGTTTGCTGTTTGACAGGAGGCACAATATATTACACTTTCTTCATTATCAGATGATCGCTTAGTGATTACCATACAGTACTGCTGAATAAATATTAGTTGAATGACTGAAAATAAATAATTGAGTGAGTTGAACAGGCATTGCTAACTATAGAGAAGAAAGGAAAATGACTGAAACAAGCAGAAATCTTGTTGAGAGAGGGCATCCCCATAAATCAGATCAAATATCAGAGCAGAGAAATCAGAGATAAGATATTGTAGTGCACCCAGAACCTCTCTCTTGAATCGGTGATAGGTAAATCATTATGGGAAAACTTGAAGCCAAAGAGAGGTGACCTCAGTGAAGGAGACCACGGGGATAAGAGATCAACATAAAGCCCCAGGCTTTCTCCCAAGTGTCAAAACTGACTCAAGTTTGCATTGCATTTCTTTACCTCCAGAGAAATAAATATCTTAGGGAGCAGAGAGGCAAAATGATGCTTCATTTATGTGGTTCATGGGAATTAAATTCATAAAAGCATGGAAACATAAATTCCTGACCTACACTATCTCAAGTCTAGTTTATCAATCTCTAGTAAGATAGAGACATAATTTTCCCTTCTAGAGACCTCATGAGTATTTACATCTTCCTTTGCTTCCTGGGAGCAGAGCTTCCAACTTCATCCATACTTAAAGGACGAACTTGCTTTGCTGACCTCAGATGCTTCTTTGGTAATTTCAGGGTGAGTCACAAGCCTGATAATGAGTGTGGGGAATGTATTATGAGTCCAGGACCCCATTTATTGAGAGTAACTTTAGGGACATCAACAAGGATAACACGGAGAGATAAATGTCCTAAGTCCTACTCAGGTAAAAAGCTGGTGGTTGAGGGAATTGATGAATACACTAAAGTAACTTATTTCCTGTATCCGTCTCATGTAGTGTTAGCTCACACTCACAGGCTTCCTTCATGGAGGTATCTTGTTAACCATATTCATCAATTTCTTCTTAAAATCATTCAACACAAACCCATTAATTAATTCCTTCATTGTAGACACTAAATGTTACTCTCTGAATAAATGAATGAGTAAGACAGTGTTCTTTATGTCAAAGAGATTACATCTAAATAAGCAACAAACATACATAAGAGCACATGCAACATCCTGAGGTGGAAACCGAAGTCCTGGCCAAGTGGATTCCAAGTTTGGACTCATCCATTGAGGTTTGTTGAGGAGTCCCAAGGGTGCTGGGAATTGTATTGAGCCTGGCACGGGGAATACTTTCCTTACATTAGCAATTCTAAGAGGAGAAGAGGATATAAACCCACCAAGGAAAGAAGATAGGGACACAAATGCACAATTGATATAATTGTAGCGTGTGGTCAAGTTTAAAAGTAAATCTTAATATCTGATGAACAATGGTGGGGAGGGTGTGAGAAAAGCAACATGAGCTGGGAAGGTTGTCAGCAGCCAGATAACAGTGAGCTTTGAGTTTTGTCCAAAAAATTGGTATTTATGTTTGAAGTTGTTGGAGAGTCAGTGCAGGGTTTATCAAAGGTGATGGTCAAGAAAATTCTTACCCTGTGGAAAGTTCTGGATCAGTTTCTGTTGCCAAAGTTCCGGGGAAGTGATGAGGGCTGGAAATAGCACAGTGGCAGTGCACTTGGACGTTTGGGGAATGAGTATAGGTGGATTTCAATCAGAGCATGTAAAAATATTCTCCATTAAGGCTAACCACAATGTCAGATACGTTATAATCATTATTTATTCTTAATTCTGTCAATTATTAAATGAAATTGATATTTCTGTTCTGATCTCATGGGAAATAAATTGAGATTTATAACAGAGTCATATTCTTTTTCAAGGCATGTAATCTCATCTGGAATGAACCTCAGAGTTTGTTCCTAGATTTTTGCATTTCACTCATAATTATACCTCCTCGTGATTCTAATTTTAAAAAAACAGTGTGGGGGCAGTGCACCGGTGTCTCAGTGGCTGAATGCTCTCCCGTGCCTGCCCATGAAATAATAAATAAATAAATAAATAAATAAATGATTAAACAAACAAACAAACAAATAAATAAATCATTTTTAAAACGCAATGTGAGACTTATTGAAAACTTGCAAGAATAGTGGAGACAGTTTCCAGAAAATCACATCCATTTTTGCTTATTCTGAACATCTTCCATCCACAATCCCACATTGCATCTATGTGATATAAGTGACAGTTTCACAGACAGTCTTTGTTTTTGAAGACCTGGATATTTTTCAGGGGTGCCACAAGTTATTTTGTAAAATGTCACTCAGTTGCGATTTGTTTGATGTTCTCCTCATTATTGGACTGGGATTATGGGTTATGGAGGAAGACACCAGAGATAAAATTGTATTTTCATCCATTATGTATCCAGGGCACATCCCACCAATGTCGCTTTACATGGTAGACGTTGATGTTCATCAACAATGCTTGTCCGGTTTCCCCACTTTAAAGTTCCTAATTTTCCTGCGTTTCCATACATCCCCTTTGGGAGAGGGTTAGTACATGAAGACACACTGTAGGAGTGGGAATCAACCCACCTTTTGGAGACAGCAGTATCTACATAAATCTTTGAATGCATCTGCATGGGAGATTTTTGTCTTCTTACTCATAAATTAAATATTTATTTAAATCTTTATAGACTCATGACATTTATTTTCTATTTCTGGTTGTGATGCAATACTACTTTATTTATTTTGATGTGAGATTTATGTCCATTTTGCAATGGGATATCTTTCAGAGGTGCTCTGTGTCTCTTGGATTTATCCTGATCATTGAACGCTTTATTTTCATACCTACTTAATTTCTTGTGGTACAAGATGCTCCAGGCTCTTCGTGTATATTTCTGTTCCAGGTCTAGGGTCAGCCATTTCTCCAAGGAAACTTTTATTGAAGAATGGTGTCAAAATAAAGCTCCGGACACTATGTATGTTCCATGTTGCTAGGACACCTTGGTGCTCTCCAAAGATATGGTAAGAAAATAAACATGTGAATGCCAAAATGTGTGTATACCCATAAACATGTCCACAGGTAACCCTCTATTTATCTTAACCTACTCATGCTGATGTGTCTCACTCTAAACAATTACCAGGTAGAATATTCGAGTGTTCTCCCCTTGCTTATGGTTAACCACCCACTCTGCAGTGGCAAATGACTTTTTCTCGCCTGACATCATCTACCAAAGGTCTTGATTCCAGTATACATGTGCAGATTGTCAGCCTACACTCTAGTGAGATAAACTGTGTCCACTACAATACAGTACTTATGCTTTTTGTCCCCTTTATTTTCCAGACTCCATTCATATCCAGTATTATCAACTCAGCACCTTTTCACCTCATCACTTCAGTAGGCATGTTTTATACGTTTGTAATACAATTAGATCGTCTTATCACAATTTGCATTCCATCCTTGCACTCCTAGTATCCTAACAATTAATATTTTATTTGTATATACTAATGGTTATTATTTGTTTTGTAAAGGTCAGTTTAACAAATACATAAAGTCAGATATCTATAATTATAGGATTATAGAGAATAAATTCACTACTCTAAAAAGTGCTCTCTGATTCACCTATTCAACCTTCCTTCCCTCTCCCGAATACCCTGAAATCACTCTTCATTCTATTGTCTCTATTATTTGGATTAATCCAGAAAGTCATATAATTGCAATTATACATATGCAGGATGTTTAGAATGCTTTGTTTCAATTACCAGTAATCATTTAAGATGCATCCTTGTCTTTCATGACTAGAGAGAACATTTATTTTTATCACTGAGCAATATTCCATTGTATAGATATAGCTGAGTGTGTTTATCCATTGCCCTTAAAGGACACCTTGGTTGCTTTTAGATTTTGGAGATTACACATAAAGCTGCTATAAAACATTAATGTATAGGTTTTTGTATGGATTTAAGTTATCAAATCAACTGAATCCATAAGGGCACAATTTCTGGACTGAATGGTGAGACCAAATTTAGTTTTCTAAATACTCCAAACTGTCTTCTGGCTGCACTATTTTGCATTCTCACTAGCAGTGTAAAAGGGTCTGTACAGCTCCCTAATATCAATAGCCCATGGTATTGTCAGTGTTTCAGTCCTCAGGTATTCTAAGAACTGTGTGCTCGTATATCACTGTGGTTTAATTTTGCAATTCCTTAATGACAAATGATGCTGAGCCTCTTTTCATAGACTTATTTGCCACCTGCATATCTTCATTTCAGCTTCTGTTTTGAATTTTTGCCCAGTTTTTCAATTGGGTGTTGTCTTTCTTATTGGTGAATGGTAAGTGTTTTTTTATATATAGGGATAAAAGTCATTTGTCAATGTCTTTAATAGAGCATATGTTTTAAATTTTAATAGAGAACAATTTTCAAATATTCTTCTCTTATGGATCATGATTTGGGTGCTATTTTTAAAACCTCATCATTGAAAATACAGGCCACCAGATTTCCTTGGATGTTTTATTCTAGAAGTTTGATACTTTTCAATTTAATTTTGAATACAGGATTCATTTTGAGATAATATTTGTGAAATGTATACAATGTTTGGCTGCATTTCTTTTTTGTTTTGCACGTGTATATGCCATTGTTCCACAGCATTTGTGGAAATATCTTACTTTTTCCATTAAATTGATCTTGCCCCTTTGTCAAAGGCCTTTTGACTGTACTTGTGTTGGTCTATTTTTGAGCTCCCTAAAATATGTTTGTGTGTCTACTGAGTTCTCACAGATTAATTCATTTGTCTTTTTTACCAATACAATGGTGAAATAGACAAATGGCTTATTCTTTATAGTTAGACCTGAAATCAGGTAGTATTGGTTGTATGACTTGGTTCTTCTTCTGTATTCTCTAGGTAATCTAGGACTTTTAGCATTTCTTATATACCTTAAAACTATTTTGTCAAATATCTACAAACCAATTTCTTGTGATTGGCAATGGGGTTGAATTGAAAGTATAGATCAGGTGGAGGTGAAATGGCATATTAACAGTATTAATCTTTCTAGCTATACACATGGAAACATTTCATTTATTTTAATTTTTTGTAGTAATCTATATACAACTCAAAATTTCACAGTCTAACCATTTTCAACAGTGCAATATAGTATTACTGATTGCAATAATAATATTGTACTACCATCACCAATATCCTTGCCCCAACTTGTTCATCACATAGTGCAAAATAACAGGTGAAATGATTTTTGAATGAAATACCGTCTAAGAGCACTTGAGATGGAACATATTGGCTTGGGAAAAAGTTCAAAATTATGAACAAGGAAGACTTGTTAGCAATAGCATCAAGGAGAAACAGGAATGTTTGTTTACCCTGACATTTTCAGAAAGAGGAAACTAAATCTCTGTATAATAAATAAGAAAAAATTAAGTCAATATTTCTGCAATACAAACCATATAGCATTTATGTTAATTTGCTGACATCCACTTGTACCTACACATGCCTTGCTCTGGTCTCTGTTCCAGCAATTTCATGAGTTACATGGATTTAGAGAATGAAACACGTGTTTCAGAATTTATCCTCCTGGGACTATCAGAAGACACAGAAGTGCAGCCCCTGCTATTTGCTCTGTTCCTGACCATATACCTGGTCACTCATTGGGAACCTGTTCATCGTCCTGGCCACCATCTCTGATGCCCACCTGCACATGCCCATGTACTTCTTCCTTGCTAACCTGTCTTTTGCAGACATCTGTTTCACCTCCATGACTGTCCCAAACATGCTGATGAACATCCAGATAGAGACCAAAACTATGAGTTATGGAAACAGCCTCACCGAGATGTATTTTTTCATGGTTTTTGTAGGATTAGACAGCTTCCTTTTAATTGTGATGGCCTATTACTGCTATGTGGCCATCTGTCACCCATTGCACTACACGGTCATCATGAACCCCAGGGTCTGTGGTCTCCTGCTGCTGGTGTTATGGATGTTGAGTGTTCTGAATTCACTTTTGCATGGCTTAATGGTTTTGCTTGACTTTTTGTACAGAGTTGGAAATTCCTCACTTTTTTGTGAACTTTCTCAAGTAATCCAAGTTGCATGTTCTGACACATTTCTCAATGTCATAGTGATCAACATTGCAAGTGGAATTCTGGGTGGTATTCCACTCACTGGCATCCTTTTCTCTTACTCTAAGATCATATGCTCTATTTTGAGAATTTCATCATGTGGAGGCAAGCATAAAGCATTTTCTACCTGTGGGTCTCATCTTTCAGTGGTGTCCTTGTTTCATAATACAGCCTTTCGAGTGTATCTTGGTTCTGTTGCTACACAAAACACAAGGGCAACTGCAGTAGTTTCCATGATGTTCACAGTGGTCACTCCCATACTGAACCCCTTTATCTATAGTGTTAGAAACAAAGACATAAAGCATGCCTTAAAAATAATTTCCAGATGAAAAAGTCTCTCTGTAAAAGGATCCTTTGCTCAATTTAGAAATTAACTCTTCATTAAAAAGAGGTTAATACTGGGGAATGTAAATCAAATTACTCTTATCATCGTATATAAAGGTAATATTCTATTTGCTTTATTCCTAGAACTCTATCTCTACCTTTCATCTATGAAAAACCCTTGTATATTATATATTTTGTTTGAATCATTTGACAACTCTGATTGTATTCCCAAGATTAAGTATTGATCTGGAATCTTCTGCCTGAATGTTCTGTGGTAAATATTTGAAACAGTTGACTAGGTAAATATAAAATTATTGAAATTGTTGGAGGGATGATGGTGTACTGTCTTCCTGATGGTGTACTGTCTTCAAATGCCCTTGGGTTATATCCTTTTGGTGAAAAACATTCGTCAATTCACATGCTCTGTACCTGTTGCCATGGATATGTTAAACAGCTCTCAAAACATGTCCCAATCAGAACTTGAGTCACCATATGATTAGTTTCAATAAACCTCATTCCATCTCCATAAATGACTTTCTGCAGTATAGTTCGTTGATAGTTAGGTGAGGATGTAATGTCTAAGATTTTTCTATTATTGATCGTTTCACTAATCACTGGATTTCTTCCAAGGACACAATTTTGCTATTTAAAATTTATTTTTATAGGCAGTGACATTTTTCAGTTAATTTCCCTTGGCCTTTCCTGCAATAACAGTCCTCATTTATCAATCCTGAAAATCAAAATTCAGCAATTTTCCCATTGCCAACTAGTCCTTTTTAAATTATTACTGCAAGATATTAGGTAATAGTAGCTGGGGTTTTGTTGACCTACTGTGTTCTTTCTAAGGTAGAATACCATTAATGCTTTCTTTATCACCTGATCCCTAAGCCATCTCTCTCATTGGCAAACTAGACTAATATTTTGAGATGAGAGATTGCTCTAAGGTAAAGTCCAGTTTGGAAAAAAAGGTGTGGTCATTTATTTTATTCACTTTTTATCTCTGATAGAGCTGTGAATTAATTTATTTTGCAATGTATTAACCTACAGAAGTAGACTCTGTGTTTTAGTCATATCCTGTCAGAACTGTAGTTAACAGAGAAAAGAGATTTGATTCATGCCACCCTGCAAATTCCTTGGTCTTGATGGTGACATGATCTGAGGATTAAAATCCTGAGCTTTTCATTTTTTATATGTCTCCAGGGCAAATAAAAGACTTACCTTACTCCACATTCATTGAAAGTGAATCCTCAACAAGATATTTTATCACATAAACCAGTTTTCCAAAGGTCTTCAATAAACACTTTCTTTATGGATGACTGCAAACAATATATTATGAATCAGAATTTGCCAATGCTAAACATGCACTGCCTGTATACATTTATCAAAGTACACAGTAACATTGTTGTCCTAAATTCCGACAAGTTGATATATCAGTTCCCACAATAACATCCAGGAAAGTCCATTTATTTTCAAGCAATTCCTGTATCTAATATTTTACCTGTATTACTCTTTTTCTTTAAGTGAAATCTCTTTTCAAAAAAATCTCTAAAAATTTTGTGAAGAAATTTAGTAGGTATATATGCTCACCATTTTTAAGAAGCTAGAGGTATGACTTTTAAGTAGAAAACACTGAAAAAAAAATAAACACTGGTAAACAGTCCAGCCAGGAAATGTGATACTTCTGCTCTCATCAGGAACACTGTATAATCAAGGAGACTCATCTGAAAGTGTTAGATTGGTAAGTTCAGCATTATCTGCAATTCCGGTGATCAGAAGCTCTTCCATAAAATATTGGTTACATTTGAGCTGAGCCTGCTAGTTCACCATCCTCTCCAGTACAAGATCACAAACCAGAAGGAGGGAGAAATATCTGCACCATAAACATTCAAGATTGTGATTTCTTCTTGGGAAATTGTCCCTTCCATTAATATAATGTGCCCTGTTTGTCTCTTATAACATGTTTTGCACTTAAAGTCTATTTTGTCAGATATTAGTATAGCTACCCCAGCTCTTTTTGTTACAGTTTATGTGGAATACACTTTTCCAAACATTCGCTGTCAATTTCTTTGTTTCCTTTGGTCTAAGATAAGTGTCTTCTAGAAAGCCTTTAGATGGATCATATGTTTCTTGCATTCTGCCAATCTGCAGAATTCCTTTCAATATATCTTGCAGGGCAAGCCACTTGTTGAGCACTCCCATTTCCTGATTACCTGTGAATATTTAAAACTCTACATCATTTCTGAAGGACAGTTTCTCCAGATAAAGAATTCTTGGCTGACAGTTTTTCTCTTTCAGAAACAAATATATCATGCCACTGCCTTCTCACCTACATGGATTCTGATGAGAAATTGACCCTTAATCTAATTGTAGCCCCTTTGTATGTGATGAATTGCTTTTCTCCTGCTGCTTTCAGGATTCACTATTTATCTTTGACATTTGTCAATCTTTTTTAGCGTTTGTACTGGTTTGGCCTATTAGAAATCAATCTGTTTTGAATATATAGTGCTTCCTGGGTATTTATATTTATCTTTTTCCTGAGACTTGGGAAATTTTAGCCAAAATTTTCTCAAGTGTTCTTTCTGCCCCTTTTCAATTTTCTTATCCTTCTGGGACCCCCATGAGCATATTTTTGTACTTCATGATGTCATTCATGTCCCTGAGACACTGCTCATGTTTCTCCATCTTTTCTCTCTCCAATCTGTACATTTCTATGACCCAGCTATTAGTTTGCCCATCCTTTCTACTGCCAATTCAAATGTGCTGTCATATGCCTCTAGGATATTTTTTATCTTCTCTATTGTCCTTTAATCCCCTAAAGTTCCGTTATCTTTCTTTTTATTTTTTCAACTATTTATATTCATACAGTATCTTCTTATGAGCCATGATTTCTTAATCCATACTTTAATTCATCACCTTGAATTGACTTAGGAGATTTGTTTGAATGTCTTTGACTAGTGGTTCCAAATTCTGCATCCCCTCAAAATTTTAATTGGTTCCATTCCCTCAGCCATACATTCATGTGTTTAGAATGGCTTGCAAATTATTGCTGACACCTCAGCATCTGATTATCTGGGTAAGTGCAATTGGAAGTTCAGTTTCTGCATACAGAAACCTCTCTCTTGAATCAGGGATAGAGAAAACATTATGGGAAAACTTGAGTACTAGAATGCACCTCTAAAGACAGTGACCTCACAGAAGGACTCCACTGGGAAAAGAGATGAACATGAAGCTCCAAAACTTTCTCTCAAGGGTCAAAATTCACCCAAGTTTGCATTGCTGCACCTTTTGTTTGTCTGTTTGTTAGTTACCTCCAAAGAACTAAATATCTTAGGGAGCAGAGAGGCAGAAGACTGCTTCATTTATGAGGCTCATGGGAATTAAATTCATAAAGGCATGGAAACATAAATGTCTCACCCAAACTATAAAAAGTCAAGTTTACCAATCTCTAGTGAGAAAGAAAAATAATTTTCCCTTCTAGAGACCTCATGAGTATTTACATCTTCCTGTGCTTCCTGGGAGCAGAGCTGCCAACTTCCTCCATCCTTCAAGGAGGAACCTGCCTTGGTGAACTCAGATGCTGCTTTGATAATTTCTTGGTGAGTCATAGACTGCTTTCATGAGTGTGGGGAATGTATTATGAGTCAAGGACCCCATTTATTAAGAGTAACTTTAGGGGTTTCACTTTAGGGTGTGAGCAGAGGAACCTCATGTTGGGCAGATTGTCAGCAGCCAGATCACACAGAGCCTTGCATTTTGTCAACAAGATTAATATTGATGTTTGAACTTATCAGAGAGTCAGTGCAGGGTTTATGGAAGTTGATGTTCATGAAAATTCTTGCCCTGTGGAAAGTTCTGGATCAGTTTCTGTTGTTAAATTCCTGGGGAAGTGATGAGGGCTGGAAATTGCACAGTGACAGTGGGCTTGGAGGTTTGGGGAAGGAATATGGTGGGGTTGAATCACAGTGTATACAAGTACGGTTCATTAATACTAAGAACAATGTCAGACACTTTATAGTCAACAATTTTTTTAATTCTGGCAATTATTATATGAATATATAATTATTATCTCTGTTCTGATCTAATGGGTGATGAGTTGAGAATTACAGCAGAGTCATACTCTTTTCTGAGACATTTAATCACATCTGCAATGACATTCGGAGTTGGTTTCCTAGTTTTTGCATTTCACTAATAATTTTACTTCTTAATTAATGTGATTTAAAAAAACAGTGTGAGGGCCATGAAATGGTGACTCAGCAGCAGAATTTTCCTCTGCCATACCAGAGGCCCATGTCTGCTTCTAAGTGCCTGCCCACATAAACATGAATAAATAATAAAAAAATTAAAAAACAGTGCGAGACTTATAGAAACTGCAAGGATAGTAGAGACAGTTTCCAGAAAATCACATCCATTTTCGCTTATTCTGACCATCTTCCATCCACAATACCACATAATGTCTGTGTGTTATAAATGACAGTTTCTCAGACTCTCTTTGTTTTTGATGACCTGGATATTTTCAGGGGTGCTGCAAGGTATTTTGTAAAATACCCCTCAGTTGGAATTTGTTTGATGTTCTCCTCATGATTAGACTGGGATTATGGGTTATGGAGGAAGGCACCAGAGATAAAATTCTATTTTCATTACATTATGTATCCGGGGCACATCCCATCAATGTCGCTTTTCACTGTTGATGTTGACGTTCACCAACAATGCTTGTCAAATTTCCCCACTTTAAAGTTCCTCATTTTCCCGGTTTTCCATATATCACCTTTGGAAGGGGGTTAGTACTTGAAGACACACTTTAGGAGTGGGAATCCACTCAGCATCTTGAGATAGCAGTACCTATATAAAGTTTTGCATGGGTCTGCATGGGAGATTTTTGTCTTCATACTCATATATTAAATATTTTCTTTAAATCGTTTTAGACTCATGACATTTATTTTATACTTTGGGTTGTGATATGGTACCACTTTATTTATTTTGTTGAGAGGTTTATTTCAGTTTGGGCAATAGTATATCTTTCAGAGGTGCTCTGTGTCTCTTGGATTTATCCCAATCATTGATTGCTTCATTTTAGTACCTACTTAATTTCTGGTGGTACAGGATGCTCCAGGCTCTTCCTGTGTATTTCTATTCCAGGCCTAGGGTCAGCCATTTCTCCAAGGAAACTTTTATTGAAGAATGGTGTTAAAATAAAGCTCCAGGCACTATGTGTGTTCTGTATTACTAGGACATGTAGGTGCCATCCATAGACAGAGTAAAAAAATATGTGTGTCTGCCAAGTTGTGCATATACACAGACCCATAGATATATCTACATGTAACCCTCTATCAATTTTAACCTTCTCATGCTGATGTGTCTCACTCTAAGCTATTGCCAGAATGAACATTCTAGTGTCCTCCCCTTGCTTAAGGTTAACCACCCACTCTGCAGTGGGTAACATATTCTCTTACCTGCCATCATCTACTTAATAGCTTGATTCCAGTATACATGTGCAGATGTGATAGCGTTGTCAACTTAAACTCTGGTGAGATGAACTTTATCCACTAGAATACAGTACTTCTGCTTACCATCCCCTTTCTTTTCCAACATCTATTCATATCCCCTATTACCATTTCAGCAAATTTGTCCCTCATCCCCACAATAGGCATGTGTCGTACCTTTGTAATACAATTATATTGTTTTGTCACATTTTGCATTCCATCCTGGCATTCCTAGTATCTTGATAATTAATTTTCTATTTGCAAATACCGTGTAAATACTGTATATGCACTTTAACTTTGAAATTCCTTAATGACAAATGACATTGAGCTTTTTTCATGTACTTATTTGTCACCTGCATATCTTCTTCATTTCAGTTTCTGTTCAGAATTTTTGCCCAATTTTTAATTGGGTGTTACCTTTCTTATTGGTGAGTGTTAAGGGTACTTTGTATATATGGACCAAGTCATTTTTCAATATCTTTCATAAAACATAAAACTTATATTTTAATAACGTCCAATTTTTAAATATTTTCCCTTTTGGATCATAGTTTGGGTACTATTTCTAAAATCTCATCACCAAGATACAAGCCACCAGATTTCCTTGGATGTTTTATTCGAGAAGTACTATACTTTGCATTTTAATTTTGAGTACAGGATTCATTTTGAGTTAATTTTGGTGAAATATATACAATGCTTGATTAA
>PVIY010047381.1:0-17891 GCA_004026745.1 Myrmecophaga tridactyla | reverse complement strand
AGAGATGTCAGGTCTGGAGACCCAGCGGAAAGCTGAAGGTATTGAACTACCTCGCAGGGCCTGGTCTTTGGGAGCTTAACAAATATTTGCTGTGTGAATGGAGTTGGCAGACTCTCCTTTTCCTGCAGAGTAAACTGAAACTAAAATGACAGAGATGGAACTTCTATTGTGTGTGGGATTGGACCAGACATGAAGTAGAATGTCTCTTCTTTTCTGATTTATGATCAATATGCTCTATGTTAAACTTTCTCAGAAAATAGAAAAGTGAAGGAAGAAAATGTAACCCCCCCAGCCCATCACCAGAAATAACCACAGTTGACATACTGGCATGTATTCTTATAGATTTCAATAAATGTTTTAAAAAGTGTGGAAAGACATGTAAGTAAAATCATTCTAATCACTGTTTTAGTTGAGTTTTTATTTCTGACCAAGCAATGTATGCATGTTTTAAAAGAGTCAAATAGTCCTACCAATAGAAATGTTTCCTCCCACCATCTCCATACCCAGAGGCACCCACATTCAGAGCTAAGAGTGCTGAATAACAAGCTTACACTGCTATTTAAAAAATATTTTTCTATTGTAGGAGTTATCCATTGCCTTCCCAGTCTAGAAGATGAGGATTTAGCTCTCTTGGACCACCTCTTCTCCACCCCCAATTTACATATACCTTTCTTGTCTCCCAATACAGTCATAAAGTGATTGGGATCAGATCAATAGAGAGTATTGACCCTATGGCATTGTAAAATTGTTCACAGCTGAGACAGAGTAGTCTATGAGAGCTTTCCCTTTCCTGACCAATTTCTTGTTATCTCTGGAGTTAGTTCTTCTCTCTTTTCATTAGTTCTCTAGGTTGAATTAGACTGATTTAACCACAGCTGTTAAAATTCCCTCTGGGGAGACTGAGAGACATAGGTGTTTGTCATGGTCATCCTTGGGACCAGCCCTCCTTGAGAGTTCTCTGACCTACTGTCTCCTGGCCTGCCTGCCTGGAGCACAGCTGACCACCTCGGAGCTCCTGCACCATCACTCTGGAGAGTTTCTTCCCTTCTTACCAGCATTGGATCCCCTGCTTACCACATCCAGTATCCTTCTCTGTCTTACCTTACTTCCATTGAGGAACACAGCCTTCAGAAGCTTCCTGAGAAAGGATGCACAAGTAAATTGATACTTTGCATCTCAGAAAATTCTACTGATTCTACTATTACACATAATTAATAGTTTGGCTAGGTAAGGAGCATTAGTTGGTTTGGCAATTGTTTTTCTTCAGAATTTTGAAAGTATCCCTCTGTTGTCCTTTAGCTATTTCCATTCCTGATCCTTTTTTAAAATTTCTTTGAATGTCTGTAAATCTAGAGATTACGGGTCCAGAGATCTGAATTACCACAATGATACACCTTAGTATGTCTTTTTTTTCTTCCATTTTGTTGGGAATCTGGTGTGTTCTCTCAATCAGGAAAACTCCTATATGTTTAAGGAGATTTTCTTAAATGTAATTTTTATTTTTCCATTTTCTCAGTCTTTTGGAAACTCCTTTATTTTTTCTATGCATATATTTTCTTTATGTTTTTTTTCTTACCAGTGCTCCTTCTGGTAAGAACCAGGTTATAACCTGCTATTTTCATTTACTTTATCATGACCATTTTTCAGAGTCTCAGATCTCTTGTATTCTTATAGTTTTTCATCATTAGCAAGTACCATACATACTGGGTTTCCTCAGTCTTCTATTTTAAGATTAGAATGTTTCCAAGTTTTACTAATATGGCCAAGTGCCATATCAGTCTTCCTTCATTGTTCATCTTCCACATTTGTCCAGTGATTTTCTTGAGAAGTTCCTTAGCAGAATTGTTGGGTCAAAGAATTTGCAAATTTAAGGGTTTTGGTACATATCTGAAATTGTCCTCCTCCAGCGTTCTATTGATTTAAACTGTCATTTGCAGTGTGAATATATTTGAACTAAAAACACTTTTTTAAAATTAGAAGAACTCTTATAATTCAAAATCTTTAGGATCAGTTTAACTGATATAATATGTTTTTTGATTCTAAGTTACTTTTCCATTCATGTTTTAGTATCTAAAATAAGGATGCAGCTTACGAATGGTTTCTTAGAAGTAATGAAATAGGTTACTGTTGATTCTCTCTAGGGGTCAAAGTTCAAACTGCTCTTGTCCAATTCCTGAAATGAAGATATATCTCCCCCCACCCAGCCCCCCACCCTACCCCCAAAAACATGCTTTCAGTTTTGTATGAATTCGGATATGGCAAAATCCTGAAACAGAACTACTAAGAGCCTGACCTCTTGCCATGAACCTAGGTATAAGGAAATAATACAGAGAACAAAACATGGTATTTCCCCAAATCACTTGTCAAAATTACTTGCCCTGGTTTTCTCACAGGGGTGAGAGGGTAGCAGGTATACCTATGAAAACTGTCTAGGCTGTGCCAATGTAAGATCATGTTAAACCAAATCATAGTAGTTGCCTTCCTTATAAAGTTTTATAGCAAGCTAGAAGCAATCCAATACTTGACCTGTGCATTGTAGGATGCTGTGATCTCATAGCTATTACGAGTACTTGAAGAATAAAAGTGATTTGTGAGAAGCTGAGTTAATTGCACTCTTCCTGTTTGGTGACTTCAAAATGAATTGTAACATCTGTGTCATAATGTTAGGCCACTTTTCATTTACTTACTGTGTCATGAGCAAACTTTGTTGGGGAAGCACAAAATAGGCTTTTCTGAGAGCTAGAACCTAAATTATTTTGCTGAGTTCTTTTTTAAAATAGTGAACATAGTTTCTATTTCATAAATGCAATATATTGTTAAAAAGTTAGAAAAATGCAGGTAAGAAAAAAGCCTGTAACTATAGCCCCCATAGGGTTTCCTGACAGGTGTGGTACCATCCATGTTTGCAAATGATAGGGTTTAACTTTTTTTTTTTTTTGGTTGTTGTGTCTCTAGGGCTTCTTTCTGGGGCCCTGGGCCAGAGATGTTAAATGTCCTGAAATGCATGGCATGGTCCCCAAGAATGAAGAATTGCCCCACCAGTTACCATCAGTACCCCTCCCTCTTCAGAAACACCGAGAGAACCGCTGTTTCTCTGTTGGAGTAAATTGTTCCAGAATTTAAGTGGTTATATATAATTTGTAATTTTTGCAAAAGTGTGGTCACTTGTGCACTGCTCCTTTGGTTTAGTGCTATGACCATTTCTGCTGGATAGCTTCCATTTGTCCCTCCAGAGCCGCTCTCCACCTTCTACCCTGCTCTCAGCTGGGGGCTGATCTGCATAGACTGTTCCAAGGGTGCCTCTGCTGTCCCACTAGATTCCCCCAATGGTGGGTATCATCAGGAGATGGCAGGATGAGAGGAGGGCATATTTGGGGTATCCATGCCTGGGATTCATCCCTGATGGGTCTCAGCAGGTTGGCAGAGCCGCTGTATGGAAGGCTGCTGTCTGACAGCCCTCTCCAAATAGATATTCTCTCTGGCCTGTTAACTGTTCCCTCCCTCCTGCTTACTAAACGTCAGTACTAAAATCGTGAGTGGTTTTCCTGCATCCTCCTTTATAAAAAACATCGTATTAAACTCTTCTCAGATTACCCAAAATGAATGTGCTCAGTTTCCTCCTGAGACCTGATATTTTACCTTTCCTCATCAATAGTTATGTTTTTATGATATACTTAATGGCCACATAGTATTCCTTAAATATATAACCTCCAACTGCTCAACCCATATTTATTTCCTTCTTTTAACAGTGTTGTAGCAAACATCTTTTAAACTTAATCTTCCTGGATGTTCTTTAATGTTGTCTAAGGACAAGTTCTTAGACTTGAGTAAAAGGGTATATGCCTCTTTTTAACATTCATGTCCATTGAAGTTGTACAGTAAAATTTACTATTTTTAGTGAAGCATTCTATGAGTTTTGGCATATATGTTTTTTAAACAGGTTTATTGAGATCTAAATCATATATCACACAATTTTTAGTGTAGTCTCAGTAGTATAAACATCACTACTGCCTAATTCCAGAACATTTTCAACACCCCTGAAAGAAACCCGTATTCATAGCAGCCATTTCCCGTTCCCCTCTTCCTCAGCTCCCAGCAACCACTTATCTACTTTCTGTCTCTATGGAGTTGCCTATTCTGAACATTTCACATTAAATGGAATCCTGCAACATGTGGCCCTTTGTATCTGGCTTATTTCATTTAGTATAATGTTTTCAAGGCTGTAGGGTGCCTCAATACATCATTTCTTTTATTACCAGATAACGTTCCATTGTATGGATGTACAGCATCTTATTTATTCATCAGTTGATGGCCATTTGGGCTTTATTACATTTTAACTATTATAAATAATGCTGCTACGAACCTTTGTGTGCAGTTTTTTCCCGTGGATATATTTTTAGTTCTGTTAAATATTTATCTAGGAATGGAATTGCTGGGTCATATGGTAATTCTGTGTTTAATGTTCTGAGGTACTGCCAGACTGTTTTCCAAAGCGGCTGCCACCATTTTACATTCCTGCCGACAATATTAGGGTTCCAGTTTCTCCACATCCTCACCAAGACTTATTATCTGTGTTTTTGAGTCTAGCAATCCTAGTTGGTGTGAAGTGGTATTTCATTGTGGTTTTGGTTTGCATTTCCTTAATGACTAATATGTCGAGCATCTTTTTATGTGCTTATTGGCCATTTGTATATCTTCTTTGGTTCAAATCCTTTGCCTAATTAAAACTTAGTTTAGTTTTCCTTTATGGTTGTAAGATATTTTAATATATTCTGGGTGCAAGTCATTTATCAGATATGATTGCTAAGTGTATTTCTCCAGTTCTTTAGATTGTCTTGTCACATTGTTGATGGTGTCCTTTGAAGTTTTTAATTTTGATGAAGTTCAATTTATGTATTTTTAAATTTTGTTAATTGTGCTTTTGGTGTCATATCTAAGAAAGCTTTGCCTAATCCAGTATCATGAAGATTTAAGCTTATGCTTTCTTCTAAGAGTTTTATCTGTTACATTTAAGTCCATGATTCATTCTGAGTTAATTTTTGTATATGGTGTAAACATGCAACTTCATTCATTTGCATGTTGATACCTAATTGTCCCAGCATCATTTGTTGACAAGATTTTCTCCCCATTGAATTGTGTTGGCAGCCTTATAGAAAATCAATCGACTATAGATGTGAGTGTTTGTTTCTGGATTCTCAATTCTATCCCATTAATCTTTATGTCTATCATTTTGCCTAAGTATCACATTGTTTTAACTACTGTAAATTTGTAGTAAGTTTTGAAATCAGAAGTGTGAGTCCTCCAACTTTTTTTTTCTTTTTTCAGATTTTTTATAACTATTCTGGGTCCTTCGTATTTCCATATAAATTTTAAGATTAGCTTGTCAATTTATGCCAAAAAAGGCAGCTGGAATTTCTATATGGGTTGCATTGTATCTGTAGAGCAATTTGGGAAGTATAGCCATCTATGGTGCTTGGAGTTTTGTACCCCAGGAAAACATGTTCTTAATGTTAATTCATTCCTCTGGATGGTAATCCATTGTAAATAGGACTTTTTGATGAGGTTACTTCATTAAAGGTTGGCCCAGCTGAATCAAGATGGACCTTAATTCTGTTATCAGAGGCCTTATTGAGAAGGCCATGAAGGAAAACCTACAGGAACAACCAGAAGCTAGGTATCAACAGAACATGGGAAAGAAAGAAGGAGACATACACATGTGCCTTGTCATGTGATGGAAAAGCCAAGGACCAAGAAACACCTGCAGGCTGTCTGCTGGGAGAAAGCATGGCCTTGCTGACGTCTCAGTTTTGGACTTCTAGCTCCAAAGCCGTGAGCCCAGAAATCCCATTATTTAAGCAAACCCATATATGGTATTTGTTTTTTAATTTATTTTTTATTGATATATATTCACATACCATGTAGTCATCCAAAGTGTACAATAGTTCACTATATCATCATATAGCTGTGCATTTACCATCACAATTGACTTTTGTGTATGTGTGTGAAAAATAACATATATACAAAAAAGCAGTAAATTTCAAAGCACATCACAACAAGTAATTGTAGAACAGATTTCAAAGTTTTCTATGGATTATAATACCACAATTTTAGGCTTTTTCTTCTAGCTGCTCTAAGATACTGGAAACTATCAATATAATGATTCAGTACTCATACTCACTTGTTAAACCTGACCTTCTCTGTATAACTCCACCATCACCTTTGCTCTTTCTCCCAGTCTTTAGGGGTATTTGGGCTATGCCCACTCTAACTTTTTCATGTTGGAAGGGGCTGTTGATAATATGGGATAGGGGGATGGAACTAGCTGATGTTCTGGAAGGCTGGCCCCTCTGCATATCAGGACTTATTTGATTCAGGGACCCATCTGGAGGTTGTAGGTTTCTGGAAAGTTACCGTAGTGCGTGGAGCCTTTGTAGAATTTTATATATTACCCTAGGTGTTCTTTAGGATTAGCAGGAATGGTTTGGTTGGGGGTTGGCAAGCTATGATAAGTAGCAGTGTCTGACTAAAGCTTGCGTAGGAGTGACCTCCAGAGTGGCCTCTTGACTCTATTTGAACTCTCTCAGCCACTGATACATTATTTGTTACACAGCAATTATTTATTTATTTTTAAATTGCCAAGTACATTTGAACAAATAGTTATAGAAGAGGTTTTAAAGTTTGTTATGGGTTACAGTTTCACAGTTTTTCATGTTTTCTTCTAGCTGCTCCAAGACACTGGAGACCAACAGAAATATCAATATAATGACTCAGTAGTCGTACTCATTTGTTAAATCCTATCTTCTCTGTTATACTCCTCCTTTTCTTTAAATAACGTGTATACATAAAAGCAATAAATTTGAAAGTACATTGCAACAATTAGTTGTAGAACAGATTTCAGAGTTTGCTATGGGTTACAATTCCACAATTTTAGGTTTTATTTCTAGCTACTCTAAGGTATTGGAGGCCAAAAGAAATATCAACATACTGATTCAGCACTCATACTCATTTGTCAAACCCTACCTTCTCTGTATAACTCCACCATCACCTTTGATCTTTCTCCCATTCTTTAGGGTATTTGGACTACGCCTATTCTAACTTTTTCATGTTGGAAGGGGAGTGAAACCAGTTGATGTTCTGGAAAGGCTGGCCCCTCTGCATTTCAGGACTTGTCTAGTCCAGGGACCCATCTGGAGGTTGACACTACAATTACTTATTAAAAAACATTTTCTTAGCATCATGTCTTGTCAGTGTCATAACCTTCTCAGCTGTATTACAGAACAACTATTTGGACTTAACCAAGTGTAATTTTTTTTCACACTATTATTTTTGGTATCCTATATCATTTACTTTCTTGATTTATATTTCATTTTGCTGGAGTATATCCTTGAGTAATTCTTTTAGGAAGGGTTTGAAGGTGATAAACCTTTTAAATCCTTGCACTTCTAGTAACATTTTTACTTTACTCATAGTTAAATAATAATTTGATTGATATAAACTTGTAGGTCTTAAAATTTCCTTTCATTAGATCTTTAAAATGTTGCTTCATTGCTTCTAGCTCTGACAGTCCCTTGATAGGTTTGTTAGGCCCGGTTCTCCCAGGGTTGCAGATATGTGATTGTGTATTCTCACAGATTTAGTTGCAGCACAGCTTTGCATGATTGATGCCATGATAATGTGGAAAGATGACTCTGGTGGTGAAGCAATAAATTGTAGGTGGAATGTAGTTGTTATATCAAGGTGAAGTGGCTTGTGAATGGCAGTTTTGCAACCATATAAGGTAATTATGTTGGAATTTCAGGCTGATGTGATTGGAGTAAAGGAGGATAATTAAGCTCTCACTTGGAATTTCCTGAGTCCTGGTGGGATCTGTCTCTGGAGAGGCAGAATGTCCTCACCTCAACCTGGGAAGAATTAGGATTTGTCTCAGAACAGCTTTGGCCTGGTATCCCCTGGGTTCCCTAATGAAAATATGTCTTTTGCATTGTGGCAGTAAATTGTAACTTCTGTAATAGTTTCACCAATCCTCAAATCCACTCCTTTAGGGGAATCAGGTTCTCATTTCTTTTTAGGTAACTAAATAATTTTTTTTCTCCCTAGAAGCTTTTGGAATTTTCTGCCAATCTTTGGAAATCATATACTTCACCACTGTGTGTTTAGAAAGGCATCTCTTTATTCATTTTCCTCAGCTCTTTTTAGGCCTTTTGTAATTAAGATTCAAATCTATCGCCAAGAGTACAGGGAAAATTCTCTTATTTCCTGCATCTCGTTGTTCTGTTTTTGCTCTGAAAAATATCCATTCCAGGAGCATTTAAACCTTGTCCCATCTCTCTCTCTCTCTGTTTTTTTTAAATCTTCCATATCTCTTAATTTTCTTTGCATAGTTTTCATCTCTTTGTTCTTTTCAGTTCTAGAGAGTTTCTACTCCACAGCCAAATTTAGATTTTCAGTTGAATATGTTCTGGTTTCAGCCCATCTTTTGAGATTTTATTTTGGCATGGATGGTTTTAATTCTCAACAATTTGACACTCTTTTTATGCTCTAGTCTGATACCTCCCTTCCTTTTTCTTTTTTTAATTTAAGAATATTGGGTATATTTAAGCATGTTTGCTTATTGAGAGACCACCTCTGCTTGTCGAGCCTGTGGCTTCTCACATGGCTGTTTTCCCCAGTCATTTGACATTCATGGTTTTCCGTTTGGAATTGTAGGTGAGTGTGTTGGGAGTTGAAGAGTGTACAGCTTCAATGAGGATCCCTGTGCCCATGTGACAGGTTTTGTCACATGACCCGCGTCTGATGGTTTTTCAGAGGAAGGAAAATTTTAATTTAATGGGGGTGATGGGGCCATTGAGTGTAGTATAGATGCATGAACTCTCCTATGAGGTGTGCAAATAGCTTGTTCAAACCGTTGGAAGTCTTGCTTTATTCTGAGGGCTATTTCTAGAAGTCATTGCTGGGGGAGGGGAAAGGGAAGGGAGGCTAATTATCTTTGCAGCTTCTGAAGTTTTGAATGTGCTTTTCAGGAGATTACCCTTGGCCAATTCCTTCTTCCACTTTTGCCGTTTCCTCTTATCTTTAGATTTTTTTGAGGGTGTGCTTGGAAACTCAGCTTTTTTGGTATGCTCTCTGTTTTCTTCAGAGCTGAAGACCTGAAACCCCATCGCTTACGTGATTACTTTATTTGCACAACTCTCCCAGGAAAACCTCTGCTCTACTTTTCTGCACCACTATGTATTGTGTATGTGTGTGTGTGCACTTTTTGTTACTGCGCTAGGATTTGGAGGGTAGCATGGAAGGGAAATCAGAAGGATCATCAGATACCTTAAAAGAGAAGTTTAGTGTTTTTTTTTAATTTGTTGATAGATATTTTAAATATATATAAGGAATAGTGACCCTTTTTCTATGTTGCAAATATTTTTTCCAACTTATGCCTTAATTTTATTTCGAACATTCAAAGTCTGTCTTCAAACTTATCACCTATTTTTTCTCCACCTTTTAATATTCAACTTTAATATGGAAATTTATTTTGGCACAGGGTATACAGTTGGAATCTAACCTTGTTTTCACATGTCTACTCAGTTGTCCCAACATGGTATACTGATAAATCTATTCTTCGTTCCCTGATCAGGATAGCTTCCTTTTTCATTTACTTAATTATTGTATATTCTTGGGTTCAGTTATACATGTTTTAGTTGAGTCTACTCTTTGTTCCCATGCTTTAATATTTGTAGTTCTGGCATACATTTTAATGTCTGACAGAGTAATCCCTTAGTTCAGCTATGATTTTTTTCAAAGTTGTTTTTTTTTTGTCCTATTTCCAGATTTATTCATCCAGTTGACCTTTAGAATTGGTTATTTTAAAAGCATGTCATGCTGTGTCCTCCTCTCCTATGTCAAATTATATTGGCTTTTGATTGGATTTTTATTTAATACCTAGACTAATTTTGGGGAAAGGGATCCATGCTAGTTCATTTCCTAAAAAGGAAACTCCTCAAATGTTCCCTTCTCTCAGATTATGTCTTAGTATTGGATTTTAAACTTCTCAGTATCTTTTTTGGTCGAAAATATTCGATTTGCAGTGTAAGTTAATGATGCATATCTTGTTTATTCAGATAGCATATATGTGGTGAGTACTTAACATGTGCCAGAATCTTAGAACATAGTGTAAGTAGCACCTTGCTATTTTTATTTAAAAATGATCCCTGATAAAATGTGTTTAGACATAAGAAGAAAAATATGCTTAGGAAGATGTTGAAGCATAATAGAAAGATTCATGATTTCAAACTGTAAATTGAAATTGAAGATGTATTGACTTCTAGTAGGCTTTTCGTCCTTTATTCAGCTCATCGAGTTAAGTCTAAAATTTAATTGATGAAAAATACATTTTTTTTCTTTTTTTGCTAGGATTTATGACCAGAGCAATCCCCAGCAAGATAGCATTACTTTTCCCTCTATGAGCATTATACTATCTAAAGGATTTTCATATTCATTGTCTCATTTGATAAAAAGCTAGCTCTAGGTTTGGGGAAATCCCTCCTTTCTCTTTCATTTCCAGTTGAGCCATGATTTGAGGAAATAGTTCCTCAACTGCTGTGAGTCAACCACACTCTCATGGTATACAAGGTAAAGCAAATTCCATCTGAGTTTCTGTCCCTTTTCCATACCCACTCCTCAGATCACCCATGAAATTTATGATAACCCATCTAGTAATATTTCCTTTCCATTGGAAAGTATATCTATGTCTTGGTCAGCATTTACTTGCAGATAACAGAAGCCACTTTAGCTAGTTGAAGCAGCAAAGTATTAATTATACATCAGTAGATGGTTCCCAGAATTTTTGTTAGGGCTGGAGAAGCAGGCTCTCCACTAAGCTTCCAGGAACCGGTCTTGCACCACAGAACTGTCCTGTCATATAAACAGGAAGGAAGGTGAGGAAACGGATCAGCTCTCACAAGTGCTGGGGCCTGGGTCTCCTTTGCTTCTGTTGTGGCCCATGTCACCATATGGATGCCCCTTGCTCTACCTCCCAACTCTATGAAGCTAGGGACGGGACACTGGGATTTCTGTCATATCTACTACAGACAAACCAGATGCCTCCTTGCCTGTGACTGCAGCAATGGGAGCTGCAAAAGTGGTTGACGTGTGCCCTCTGCTCCCCTGATATATCTGCCAAAGCTAGGTCATATGTGTAACCTGAGTTGTAGTCTCTGGCTTTCCAGCCTCTAGTGGGCAATAAGGCAGTAAGGCATGCTGCAAAGGGATTTGAGTGTCGCCAAGTGGATCCGCATGTAGCATCTACTACATCTGTTTTCACTTGATTCTGCCTAGATTGTCGGGTTGGAGTTGGAAGACTTTCTGGGATTTTTTGTGCTTAGCACATTATCAGGGCTTGGCCTTCTGTTAAGAAAGTCATGCATTTGATTTCTGCGTGACCTTGCACAACTGACCTAATATTTCCTGAACTTCCATCTGTAATAATGAGAAGGATCATAGTGACTTCACAGCTTAGTGGAAGATAAAGTGAGTTAAAATACATGTAAACCTTTTCCCAGAAGTAACTATTAGCTTATTTCTTGGATAGATAACCTTCCTTCTTCCCTCCCTCAGTGGGCCCAGGCTATATAGATTAAGCCCAGTTAGGGCTTCTTTAGGCATGAATGAGTAGCCATATCTCAGCTTTTAGTGAGGCTCTATACCCCCAGCAGTGAGCATGAACACACAATTCACCTCTGTGTTATGTATTAGGGTTAGGATTAGGATCATACTTTTGACTAAAGAAAGCTTAAAAGCTACATTGAGAACAATGAAAATCTGCTTGTTTTAACTTTAAAATGATGAGGGCATTCACACTTTGAAAATCTAGTAGGGGATCTAGCCACAAATCTGACTGGGGCCAGCATTGTGGGTGCAGTGGAGAAACCTCATCTCTCTATAGCCCTATGTAGACTTTATCAAAGGCCTAAAAAGCCAATGAGGTGGGTCACTTTTCCTGAGGTTTGAATTTAATGGCCTGTGTTGGAAAACATGCAAAGCTCTGACCTTGCTCTTAATTTTGCCTTGCCCTTTGCTTAATCTATCCAAAATCTAATTATAGGAGGTACTGCTTTCTGGGCGACAAAGAATTCAGAGAAGAATGCCTTGTTTCCAAAAAGGACTTGAGGCAGGACAGAAATCTTTCAATTGAAGTTTTAAAGGATGCAACAAGAAAACTGTAACAGTCTAGGACTGACAAGCATTACAGATCATTGTAGGAAAACTTTAGCTGAGGCATGAAACCTTGAGCAGCCTTGAAATGGCATTCTTGATTAAGGTTCTTCAGAGACAGAAAATGGAATGGTTGTATTGACTGATATCACTGCAGGAGAAATTATGGTGGATTTGTCAGCAGATCTTCCTTCAGCTTTAATTTTACTTTAGGAACAGAAAATCTGTGCTTTGAAGCTCTGGCATTCTTCTGATTTCACAGGCCCGGAAATGTCCTTAGAGATGAAATGTTTGAGATCTTTAATAGCAATGTTTAATATTATACTAGCTTATAGCTTGGAAATTATGTATGAGTTTCCTTTAACTGTGACATGAATCTGGAGTCATTTTCCTTTTCACTTTTCTAGTCATGAGCTTACTTTCTCATTGCCTTGGGAAGCTAACACTCGGGATTGGAGCTTTTACCTCCTCTTATGTGATTTAGTTGATTTCATGAAAGATGGAAGAGCAAAACTAAGTTAACTAAATCATTGTACAACCAGGCCAGCTTAGTTGCTAAACTATAGAACGAGAGCTCAGGTGGGAGTTCTCCATGTGTTTCCCTTCTGAGATGCTCAGAAAGGTCAGGCCGCATGCATTCTAATGCTGATTTGCATAATTAAGAAGTGAGGAGGTGTCTTCTGCAGACTTTTATTTACCTCCAGAACTAAAATGCCTTCCTTTTTTTTTCTAAAAGCTTTTTTTATTGTAAAATATTAACATATATACAAAGCAAAGCAACAACAAAGCAATACTTTTCAAAGCACACTTCAACAAGTAGTTACAGAACAGATCCCACAGTTTGTCATGGGTATCATTCCACCATCTCAGATTTTTCCTTCTTGCTGCTCCAAAATGCTGGAGGTTAGAAGGAATGTTAATACAGTGATTCAGCAGTCGTACTTGTTTGTTAAATCCCATTTTCTCTCTTATATCTTCTTCTTCAGTCTTTCTCCCAATCTATAGGTATCTTTGGGCAATGCCCGTTCTTTTTCATGTTGAGAAGGAGTGTCCACACTGAAGAATAAGGGGATGTGATTGATAATCTTGGGGAGGATGCCTTCCTTTCTTGACAGAAACTTTTTTGGTGTGAAATATCAGGTAGTATTAAAATCTACATACAATTTAAATAATAATTTAAACAAGTAGCCACATGTCAAACATTGAGCTTAAGAAATAGGACATTGCCATATCTTAGAGGCCACTTGTATGCCCAGCCCTCTTCCTCAGAGGTAACCACTGTCTAGTTTTTGTTAATCATTCTCTTGTTTTTCATTGTCTGTTTTCTTTCTCTCTTATCTATCAATCAAATATATTTAATATATTCAATGTTCTATAAAGTTCAAAATGAGCTGGATATTGTTTAGCCTTGGCTCATTGTCAACTTTATAGAATATAGAATCACATTATATTTTCTTTTGGGACTTGGTACTTTCACTCACCATTGAGCTTTTCTTGCTGATACATGTAGTTCTTACTCATTAACTTGTAAAATTGTATATGAATCCGTTATATGAATGTACCATAATTTGCTCCTCTATATTAACAGCCACCTGAGTTGCCATCTTTTTGACTGGTTAATTTTTCCTTTTTTTTTTTCTCATTCTGTTTTTTCCTCCTAATTGTTTGGAAGTCATGCTCTGCCTATTCTTTTAGTGGATTCCCTAGCAATTTTAACATGTTTACTTAGTTTATTACGCAAGTTCAAATAAATCAGTATTTTTATCCTGCTCCTATACAAAAGCAAAGCCCTCAGAACTCTAACTCAAATGACATTCCTCACAATTTATGGTATTTTCAAGTTGTTTACTTCTCCCACAAGTGAGCATTGTAATTTTTTTATTCAGTGATTTCACTTTACCCACAACCTGCACAGTGCTGATATCATTCCTTCATACGTCTCAGAAATTTCACCTGTTTTTGTTTTTCTGAAAATCTTTTACTTCTTCAGTCTTGAAAGATAATTATACAGGTTATAGACTCCTAAGTTGGTAGTTACTTTTGTCTCAGTATATTGAAGATATTCTTCTGTCTTCTGGTTTCTGTGGTTGCTGTTGAAATTGGCAAAGTGCAAATTGCCATTCCTGTTTTATTTTGGATACTTTTAAAATGCCCTTTGTCTTTGTATTCAGCAATCTCATTATGATGTGTTTAGCTGTGGACTTCTTTTTATTTATCCCTGGGTTTGGTTCAGCTTCTTGGATCTAATAGTTGATTTTTCAATGATATTGGAAGCTTCTCAGTATATTAGTTTATTAAGCTGCAGGAATGCAATATACCAGCAATGGGATGGCTTTTATAAAGGGAATTTAATAAGTTACAAGTTTACAGTTCTAAGGCCAAGAAAATGTCCAAATTAAGGCACCGACAGAAGGTTACCTTCACTCAAACTCTAATGTTATCTGGAACACCTCTGTCAGCAGGGAAGGCATGTAGCTGGCACCTGCTTGTCCCTTGTTCATGGGCTCTGTTGCTTTCAGCCTCTGTTTCCTGTGAGTATTCCTCCCTTGGCATATTCCTCCCTGGGCCTTCACTTGGCTCCTCCAGGACACAACTCTGGGTTCTGGCTTGCTTAGCATCTCATGGAAATGCACATGGTGACTTCTGCTGGGCCCTGCATCTTCAAATGTCTGAGTCTCATGTTGGCTCTGTCAGCTCTGAAGCAACTGTTAGTTCTAAGTGTCTGCATCTGCTCTCTCTGTTGGCACTCCAAGAATCTCCAAATATCCATGTCTCTGTCAGCTCTGAAGCAAATGTTCTCTAGCATCTGCAACTATGTCAGTTCTGAGCTTTCTCAAAAGTGTTTCCTCTTTTAAAGGAATGGGTGGAGTCACATCTCCATCTAATCAAAAGTCCACACCCACAGTTGGATGTGCCACATTTCCATGGAGATAATCTAAAAATTTCTGCCCTACAATATTGAATCAGGATTAAAAGAAACAGCTGCCTGCACAAGATGGACCAGGATTAGAACGTGGCTTTTCTGGGGTACATAATAGTTTCAAACTGGCACACTATTGTCTTTCTCTTTTTATATATATTTTTGTTGAGATATAATCACATACCATATAGTCCATCCAAAATATACAATCAGTGGTTCACAGTATCATCACATAGTTGTGTATTCATCACCACAATCATTTTTTAGAACATTTGCATCACTCCAGAAAAATAAATAAAAAGACAAAAGAAAAATACCATGCATCCTATACCCCTTACTCTTCCCTCTCATTGACTACTAGTATTGCATCTACCTAATTTTTTTTACCCCTTATCCCTCTCCCTATTATTTATTTATTTTTATCCTTATTTTTTTTACTCATCTGTCCATACCCTGGATAAAGGGAATGTCAGCCACAAGGTTTTCATAATCACATGGTCGCATTTTAAAAATTATATAGTTAGACAATCATTTTCAATAATCAGGTTTACTCTAATACAGTTCAACAGTTTCAGGTACTTCCCTCTAGCCACTCTAATACACCACAAACTAAAAAGGGGTATCTGTAAAATGCATAAGAATAACTTCCAGGATACCCTGTTGACTCTGTTTGAGACCTCTCAGCCATTTAAACTTTGTTTTGTCTCATTTCTCTCTTTCCCCTTTTGGTCAAGAAATCTTTTTCAATCCCATGATGTCAGGTCCCAGCTCATGACTCACGGGAGTCATGTCCCATGTTGCCAGGGTGATTTACACCCCTGGGAGTCATGTCCCACATAGCGGGGAGGGCAGTGAGTTCACTTGCTGAGCTGACTTAACGAGAGAGGTCACATCTGAGCAATAAAAGAAGTTCTCTGGGGGTGACTCTTAGGCATAATTATAAGTAGGCTCAGCTTCTCCTTTGCAGAAATAAGCTTCCTTGGGGTGAGCCCCAAGATCAAGGTCCTCATCTTAGCTATTATCTCTTGACATCTTGGAAATATTATCTCTTTTGTATTTTATTTAATCTCCTGAAACTGTCCTTTTGTGCCTGGCTTATTTCACTCAACAGGATATTATCAGGTTTCATCCACGTTACCACATGTGTCAGAATTTCATTCCTTTTTACGGCTGAATAGTATTTCATTGTATGTATGTACTGCATGTTGTTTATACATTCATCAGTTGATGGACAGTTGGGTTGCTTCCATCTTTTGGCGGTTGTAAAAATGCTACTTTGAACATTGGTTTGCAAATATCTGTTCAAGTCCCTGCTTCCAATTATTTTGGATATATACAAGAAGTGAGATTATCGGGTCAGATGGAAATTCTATACGTAACTTTCTGAGGAGCCATCAAACTATTTTAGTTTTCTAAATCTGCCAGAAAGTAATATACCAGAAATGGGTAGGCTTTTACAATGGGAATTTATTAGTTTACAAATTTATAGTTCTAAAACCATGGAAATGTCCCTATTGAAGCATCAGCAGGATAATGCCTTCTTTGAAGAAAGGCTAATGGCATCTGGGATTCCTCTGTTACATGGGAAGGCACATGGCCATTGTCTGCTGATCCTTCTCTCCTGAGTTTCATTGCTTTCAGGCTCTGGCTCTTTCAAGTTCTGCGGGTCCTTGCTTGCTTCTCCCAGGGCTTTTCTCTCCAAACTCTCATGGTGTTTCTCTGTACTTTCTGAGCTTTGTCTGTCTTTTATCCTCATAAAGACTCCCGTAAAGGATTAATACCCATCTTGAATTGACTGGGTCACATCTCAAACTAATCAAAAGATCCACCCACAATAGATCTGTACCTACAGAATGGATTAGAAGAACATGGCCTTTTCTGGGATATATATAACAACTCCAGACTACCACACTTTCTTCCACAGTGGCTGCACCATTTTACATTCCCATCAGCAATAAATGAGGATTCCCATTTCTCCACATCCTCTCTAACACTTGTAATATTGTTGTTGTTTTTTTAATAGCAGACATTTCAGTGGGTGTGAAATGGTATCTCATTGTGCTTTTGATTTGCATTTCCCTCATGGGCAATGATGTTGAACATCTTTTCATGTGCTTCTTGGCTATTTGTATATCTTCTTTGGAGAGATGTCTATTCACATTTTTTTGCCCATTTTTCAATTGGGCTGTTTAACTTGTTAACTTGAATGATTTCTTTATATATTTTGGGTAGAAAACTTTTGTCAGATATGTGATTTCTAAGTATTTTCTCCCATGTAGTTCTTTCTTGAGTTGCTTAATCCACCCATCAAGTATTTAAATTCAGTTCTCTTGTATTTCTAGAAATTCTTTGATTGTTTCATATCTATGTTCTTCAAAGCCTCTTCTTTTCCCAAATTCTTTTTTCTTTCTGAAACATATTAAACCTCGTTATTTTATACTTGATTTTGAAATTGCAATATCTGAAGTCTCTGAGGATCTGAATCTGACATCTGTTTGTACTGGCTTCCATTAGTGGTAACTTGTTTTTTGTGTGTGTGGTGGTTTTTCACTGTGAACTTCTTGTTTTCCATGACCCTGATCTGTGGCAATACTTGAGGCCTGTATAAACCTTCCCAAAAAGGATTTATATTTGCCTCTGCCAATTGACTGGGATCTCTACCAGCCTGGGGCATCTTTAAATTAAATTATCCACTTGATTTTTCACACTATATAGACTCAGACCCAATTCAAATGAGGAACCTAGTGACTATAGATTGAAGGCGAAATTC
>PVIY010047380.1:0-17941 GCA_004026745.1 Myrmecophaga tridactyla | reverse complement strand
GGTCACGTGAGATACTTTTATAAATTTTATATTTGCAAGTGTTCCCTGTTGATTCTGTTTCTCTAGAGAACCCTAACTAATACAGGAACACTTCCTCTTTAGAAGCAGAATGGCTAGGTGACAGTTTCCCTCTGGAAATGGAATGGCTAGGGGACATTCCCCAATGAACAGGCCTCCAGAAAGGTCCAAAGACTTATCTGGCCATGAAATCAGTGTCCAGATTTGTTTGCTTAGTTGGAAGAGATGGAGACACTCCACTGATCAATTTGTCTCAATGAAATCTTTCCAGGTTTTGGCACTGAAGTGTGAGCTTTGAATTGAGCTCAGAGGCAAACTAATCAAAGGTAAAGGAATGTATTCAGGCATCAACAAGGTGATGCCTTGGTGAGATACCAGGGTGAGAAAATTACAGAATCATTGTATCTGAGGGTTTGGGCAGAATGAAATTTAAATGCTTCTGTAGTCATGCATGACTATAACTGATGGGGAGCAGGTGGCAGATGCAGTTGCAGGAGGGAAGGTGTGGAATCAATTATGGAACTTCTGTGTGGGAATATCTGTTAAGGGCTAGTCACACCTGGGGGAAGTAGTCTCACCTAACAATTACAGGGCACTTTTGGTGTTTCAGCTTCATTTAGTGTAGATCACCTTTTGGTCCAAATTTTAGCCAACCAACCAAACAATCTGCTAAAGCACTTTCTAAGCCATTGAGCTACAACATTAAATACAAAACCTCTGTTCTGTGGGCCCTTATGCATAAATTCAGTCTGATCCAACTTTGCATTCCTTCCACCATTATTCTACACTCCTAATTTCTATTCCCACACATATCACTCAGGGTCTGTCAGTATAAATTGGAAAATTCTAACTCTTTTGGAGTGTGGCAACTTCTTCATGGAGCATTCAGTGTACCTTTTAGGCCCTTTTAGGCCCTGCTAAGATTTCAGTTTAGTTATAGATCTGGAAGCAAAGATGAGTGGTAGGATGGGTCTTAGGTCAACTACCTCAGGGGAGGCCATTAAAGGTTCATCCAGCAAAGCAGAATTAGCATCCTCATGTGGAGAAAGTAGGGTTGCTTTTACTGTCAAAGAAGATTCAATGTCTCTAGCTTCATCAGGATAAGCCCATATGTCCCCATTCCAATTTTCAGTATCCATTTCTCCTTAGCCAATGCCTTTACCTTAACAGCAGCCACCCTGAGAATTTAGGGACCCAATTCGTTTTGTAATTTAACCACTCACAGGTTTGGATTTAAAAATCTCAACTCTGCAGTTGCAGGTGATAAGGGTTTCTTTCATGGCATATATAGAAATTTTCAGGTCATTTATGCAGCAATTGAGCTGGGAATTTGAAGCCCTGAGCTCAATCTTTTCTTTCTTCACTCTCTACTGCAGTAAGGAGCAACTGGCCAACCTCAAATATACTTATTAGTTTGACAAAAATGTTCAAAATTATCAAATACACAGTCATCCAGAGCCTTGGCTCTTTTAAATATTTGTTTAAATGTAACTAATGGTGACATTTTACATATCACCTTTACAATCACACCATGGATTATCGGTGTTCTCCTTATAATTTAAATAGAACCATTAGTGCCTTTAAATCTAATTAGATGAAAGGAACAATTTTAAAAACCCAAAACCAATTCAGGACACTTATTCATAATATTTTGCCCCTATAAAACCATACTCAGTACCAAAATAGCTGAATCAACTAGAGATCACCAGATTGTAATGGATAGTAAAACTGATTTACCAGGTTGGAAATTTTGGCAAGAGTTGCAATCCTGGGTGAAAAATTCTTAAAGAAGTCTGCCAGACTTGAAACATAGGCAGGAGTTGATTTGGCAGTCATCAGAAAGAATTTCTTTTCAGTTAAACCTCTTTTTTTTTTCTCTCTAGAAGCTTTCAACTGATTAGATGACTCCCACCCACATTATTGAGGGTAAACTTTCCTTTACTTAAAATGAATAGATTGTAAATGTTAATAATATCTAAAAATGCCTCTACAGCAATATCTGGACTAATGTTTGGACAAACAATTGGACATCATAGTCTAACAAAGTTATACAAAATTTTTAAAATCCCAGCTCCCTACTCAATTTTCCCCAAGTTATGAAAATTTCCAATATTCCTGGTGGAAACAAGCACTATTCCTAGTCCTTTAAGAGCATCGGGGAATGTTATATTTAATTCTTTGGGCATTTCTTTCCCTAGGTTCAGGTACTTTACTCACACAGATTTGTGACTGGCCCTCAGTTGAATATCTATGAGAAACCATTTGTGGATCTCTGGAATTCTCTCCCTCTATTGTAGTCAGTTTTGCAAATTTGAACCTCTACTACTCTCAGCACCATCTCCGGGGAAATTTCCAGGTTCTGCTTTTGAAAATCCTCTCTGTGATATGGCCTAAAAGCACTCACAATGGAGTAAGCTAGGGCAATCCTAGTGCTCACCATTTTCTTTTCACATTACTCAGGAATCAATATCTTTTATTGACAGATATCTTGAAAACAGTTGTTTTATATATTTGCCTCTTTTTTGTTGTTTCAGGGTGCAAGGATGAATCCCATCTTTATTACTCCATCTTTGTTGGGAGCAGAAGTTAATATTATGTTGTTAAACTGGAAGGAATATGTGCTTAGTTATTACATTTTTCTATGTTTTTGTATTTTTTACAAATTAAATGTTATTTTTAAATGCCATTAAAATAATCAGTGTTAGGCAGATAATAGAACTTTGATGATCAAGTCTAGCTTACAGCAGCAGTAGTAATAATATACCAAGAATCATCAAAACAACATCATGTTGTCATTGCTTAATAACTGATGGGACCATGACAGCATCTCTGACACTAGATGACATGAATATTCATTCAGATTATTTTGAATCACATTGTGACATCAGAGTGAAGTTTCAAGGGAATGCTGTTTCCAGTCTTTGACTTCAGGGCAGACAGTAGTGTCAAAACATTACTATATTGTGATAGAAAGCTCACCTGCTTCTTTCTTCCTTTGAAATTAATATCAAGTTTTGAAATGGGTTGTAGTCATTACACTTAAGTTTAGATTTTGAACTTGTGAACAGAATATTATCAAACAAGCTTAAGAAATGAATAAACAGTCAGCAAGTTCAGAAGCTGTTATATTGGACTACTTTAAGGTTACCTGCTCTTTCATTAGTAGAATTTACTGCAAGAGTATTAAAAAATATTTACTTCTTGTAGATAGATTTATAGTTCACCTTCATGAGGGAATATGAGAAGGCTCAGAAGTCTTCCTCTCTCCCTCATTCTCTGTCTCTCAATGGCCTACTTCACTTCTAAGAGCCATTTTTTAAATTACTACACAAAAAATAATTTCCCTATGATCATTTGTAAACACAATTAATAAGCTTTTTAACAGCTATCAAAATAATACATATCTAATTAAAGTTGTAGAATTTTTATTCTTAATGACTACAAGGGTAGGTAGAATAATGGTCCCCCAAAGAAATCTATATGATAATCTCCAGAACCAGTGAATATGTTACCTTGCATGGCAAAAGGAACTTTGCTTATGTGATTAAGGATTTTAGGATGGGAAGATTATTTTCGATTGTATGGGTGAGCACAAAATAATTACAAGGTCTTTTAAAAAGTACAGTTGGAGACAGAGTCGGAGACACAGAGTCAGAGAAGGAGATGTGACAATGAAAGCGAAAGTTGCAGTGAGTGATTAATGGAGGAAGACCATGCAAGACAAAGAATGCAGGGGACATTTAGAACCTAGTAAATGCAAGGGATGAGTTCTCCCATAGGGCATACAGAAGGGTGGAAACTTGGACAACAGTGATTTTAGCACTGGGAAGTTATTTTAGATTTTTAATCTCCAGAATTTTAAGATAATAACTTTCTGTTCTAACCCATTTGGTTTGTGGTAATTACAGAAATTACAGAAACAACAGGAAACTAATGCACTCTTTAATGAGATAAAATTTTTATCATTCATTACAGTTATTTGTGTAAAATATTTATTCTCTAATGGTCTATATATTCTTTAGGTCAGGTTCTGTGCCATATTTTTCTTATTCACTGTTATAAACACAGTGTCTATTACCAATTAGGTCTTCAATATAAAAAAAAATCTCAACATCAATCAGATCCATGCAATGGAAGTTGTCAATAAATAACAATATTAACTATTAAAAAAATAATTAAGATGAATTAAGAACATAAGTCCAATGAGAATATATTCAGTGCTAGTTACTGACTTTCTAATATTTTCTGAGCACATTTACCCAGTATTTTGGCTTGGGATTAGACCTATTATTCCAAGGGAAAAAAAAGTTGAAAATGTTACACATTTGTACCAGAATGCCCTTATTTAGGCAGCTTTAATTGGAAATTGTAAAAATTAGGGTTTTTCCTACTATCTTTGGAGATTTAGAAGTCAGAAATGAAAATGTACCTGGATGTTGGGAGTTTTAGACCTCCCAGTTTTAGAGAATTTGAGAAGAATTTCTTAAGAATCTAACTCGTGTTTAAGGATCTTCGATTTCTCATATGAAATTATAATGTATGTAGATGAGGTAATTAAATTTTCTTTTCTTCTTGGTGAAATGATAAAGAAGCTGTGATGGGGATGATGCCTTTGGGTGGGGAGAAAAATACTTTAGAACTTTCAAACATGCCTCAGAAAGTTATATGAAAGAAGAGGTGAGTTATATATTGGAGTATCCAGGATGACATGGGAACTGAATTTCAGGCCACAGTTACCTGTCTCATGCCACATGACTGTATTTTCTCTTTTCTATGTGGAACTGTACTCTGTGAACACTCTCCTATATTCAGGTAACCCATTGAGTGGGTAGCAAGAAATCATTCCTATCTTTTGGGCAGAGGTGGATATAAATAAGTCTTTTTGCAAGTCAAATGGGACATTGAGACCCGTGTGATTATTCCATATAAACTAACCGATTAAAAATGGAAAATTCATTGTTTGAAGACAATTCTCCATGGGATTCTTGTGTTCCAGCACTTTTAATGAGCAAAAACAATGAAAGCTTTTTTTCCTGCACGAACCTCTCAAGGATGCTTATAGAGTAAACAGCCTTGGAAGAAGAGGGATAGTATCTTTCTCCAGAGGAAAGGGCAGATTGCTTTGATGGTTCAGTATATTAAAATAAAATTTTCCTTAGGGAAAAATGTATGCAGGTTTTTGTGCATTTCCCCCTTATAAAATGTTGGCATTTCCTACATATGCAGCATCCACCTGGGCTGCTCCACGTCACCTCCATGAAATTTGTAGGACAGGAGAACTGGCATGAAAGTGAAGCTCATGCTGCTTGCTGTGCAGTGAGTAATGGAGTCTTTGTCTCTGACTCAGTAGTAACATGTCTTCTGCCCCCATCCATGACTGTGGCAGGCTAATGTGTTAGCTTGCAAGTAAGGAAAAATCTCCATTTTTCACATTCAACAATTTGCTTATTTATTGGCAAATAAAGATTCTCATATTCATTGACCATTTATTTTCCTTTTTTTTTTTGGCAGAGGGAGGTGTGCATGTTCCAGGAATCAAACCCAGGTCTCTCACATAGCAGGCGAGCATTCTGCTACTGTATCACCCGTGCACCCAATTGACTTCATTTACATACAGAATTTCCCTCATTTAGATCTAGAATTTCATGCTTGTGCACTATGACACAAATTGTATAAACATGAAGACTGACTGACTCAATAACTACCCCAAATATTTTCCCTAGACTTTATTTATAAAAATCTTCAGGTATGTGTGTTAAATATGTAAATTCCTGGGTCACAACTCCCACTTACTGAAACAAAATCTTTGGGAGTGAGGTTGAGGAAACTAGCTTTAAAAAAAACTCATGAATTTGCAAACACACAAAGTTGTGTCAGCCACTGAACTATAGAATGGAAACAAATGATAAGAATATGTATCACACATTTCTCTTTCCAGATGTTACATTCATTTCCTTTTATATTATTATGAAGCTTCGTGGTTTCCTGTGAAGCATTTCTTGGACAGATAGATTTGCTTAGAATAAAATGGACTAGGTAGAAGGAATTATCAGTTCTGCAGCTGTATTAAAGCAAACACTAAGCTTCCCATCTAAGAGTATGCTTTCAAGTTTTCAAGCAGTCTATGATAATACTGTCATCACTTTATATTTTTAGATTTTGAAATTCATATATTAAAAAGTTCACATTTGTTTTCAGATTTTTGTTTTTGATTTTAAACCATTGTTTATTTTGTCTGCAATTGGCCCAGGTTTAAACCATATTAGCATTTCTAACATGTCCTTTTAGACTTACAGGCCTAAATCGTTCCATTTCAGTAGTAGAGATATATCATAGAGACATATCAGTATTCTCTATAAATCAATAACTACATTATACTTTTTTCTTTTTTAACCAAATTAAAATTATAGAATTAGTGCTTAGGAATGGAAAAAAAATGTGGCTATAGATTTAAACCTGGGTTTCCCTTTCAGATTCTGGGATCATTAACAAATAAAATATTTGAATCAGGAAAGATATAATGACTACAATTAAATTATATGACCTATACAGCCTACTTGTCACATGATTCTCAATAAATATCAATTTCTTATTTTAATGGGCAATGTAGTAAAGTTAATAAACACAATAACATTAAAGCTTAATAAATTCTTACAGGTTCTACATCTAGGGCAAAATTTTAAAGGAATAGATACCTGAATACATTGATATGATTAGATACCTTTTTCAATAGTTGTAATTGATAACATTGTCAAGTAAATGTGACACATAGCCTCATACATCTACAGAATACGTACCCACACTCAAGCACTAAGCATATTTTTAGGTTTAATTTCCTTGCAGAGCTAATTTAAAAATAAAAATTCTCCAGGATTTTTAGATGGGGTATAAAACTTTAACCAAGTTTGTACCAAACCTTCTACAGCTTTGCAAAATCACTGTCTTTAAGATCTGACATGGGAGTTCTTTTATTGCCTTAAAATTTCTTATTCTGACTTGAACAAGTGGCATTTAGAATTTCTTCTACTATTTTCAATCCCTTGTTTCTACATACCTCAAACTCAGAAAAGCTAAGGGGAGACAATACTTCTCAGTAATCTGCTTTTAAAACTTCAGAAGAGCTTACAGGAATAGATCAGGTGTGATAATTTTATTGATGGATATCAATACCTATGTCTATGAACATCTTAAATTTGTAAAATGTTTGTGTGCATAAGTCATGTTATGAAATGCACTAGTCAAAATATAAATTTTGTAAATAAGCATTTTTTGCTCTAGTCTTACACATCAGTTAAAGTTTTAAAATATTAATTACCATCTATTTTCAACACCCTGCAATATTGACATTCCTTTCTTCTTCCTTATGCAAAAAAATTTTTTAATTTGTACCTTTAGTCACTATCATTATACACTCTAGGCATTCCTAGATTATACCATCTCAGTCTTTATCGTCTATCTTTCCTTCTGATTTCATATGTGGACAGCCTAATTGAACACCATAATACATGGAAACCTTGACTAGGGCATGAGATTTTGGTAGGTTTGTCCAGAGTGATGTCCCGATAAATCCCAGAGTGATTTGAACAATGAATAACAAAGTATTTGCAAAGTCCCCTTGGAGGAATGGTGAGAAAGGGGGAAAATCCAGCTTCCCCAAGTGGAGAATTCTTGATATTCTCACAAGCAGTGGGGACAACCAAAGCAATAGGCTGAGCCTCCTATCTTGGGGTTTGTTATATGAAACTTAACCCTGCAAAGGATAGGCTAAGCCTACTTAAAATTAGATCTAAAAGTCACCCCCAAGAGATCATCTTTTGTTGTTCAGATGTGGCCTCTCTCTCTCAGCCAACACAACAAGCAAACTCACTGCCCTCACCCTCTCTACATGGGACACGACTGCCAAGGGTATGGACCTCCTGGCAACATGGGACAGAAATCCTAGAATGTGCTTGGGACTCAGCATCAAGAGATTGAGAAAACCTTCTCGACCAAAGTGGGGAAGAGTGAAATGAGGCAAAATAAAGTGTCAATGGCTGAGAGATTTCAAACAGAGTTGACAGGTTATCCTGGAGGTTATTCTTACGCATAATATAGATATCCCTTTTTTAGTTAAGGTGTAATGGAGAGGCTGGAGGGAACTGACTGAAAATGTAGAGCTGTGTTCCAGTAGCCATGTTTCTTGAAGATGATTGTTTAATGATATAGCTTTTTCATTGTGACTGTGCAGTTGTGAAAACCTTGTGTCTGATGATTATCAAGAGATGAGTAAAACATATGGATCAAAAATAAATAAATAATAGGGGAACAAATGTTAAAATAAATTTAGTAGATTGAAATGCTAGTGATCAATGCAAGGGAGGGGTAAGGGTTATGGTATGTATGGATTTTTTTCTGTTTTTTAAAATTTCTTTTTCTGAATTGTTATAAATGTTCTAAGAAATGGTCATGATGATGAATATACAACTATATGATGATACTGTGAATTACTGATTATATATGTAGAATGGAATGATCATATGGTAAGAATGTGTTTGTATGTTGGTATGCTTAATAAATAAAAAATAGAATGTTCGCATGCTTATGCAATTGGATTTTGAAAAGACTTCACTAAAAATAAAAAGATTCTCGGACAAGGTAGCATGTTATAAATTTGAAATCAATCTATGAGTTAGAGAATTAAGGTAATCATGGAAGTTCATTTTTACATGTATAAACATGTATATTCTGTGCTCCATAGATATAAGAATATAGGAATTATATCAATTAGGATGTTTTTTGACTACATGCAAAAGTAAATCTTCAAATAAAGGATTTAAGATTACAATTCACTTACTCTCTCATGTGAAAGAAATTCAGAGGTCTGTGGCCCAGAGTTGATGTGACTGCTCTACATGTCAGAACCTAACCTCCTGATGACAGAAGGACCAGACATTATGCCAAGTAGCAGGAAGGAGAAAGACAAGTTTAAGAAATGTACACATTCACCCTCTGACAAAACACAACAAAAACTTCCTTAATTGTTACATCATATTTCTACTTACATTTTATTGGAAAAATTTAGTATCATGTCCACACTTAGTTGCAAAGCAATGGGAAAAAATAATAGTGACTTTTATATAGCTTTTATATAGGTGACAATGTGGCCTATATAAAAACCCCTTTGAATGACTTCTGACCATATAACCTTAGCCAAAGTACTAGTCACGCAATTACCTCTATCTCAAAAGGAGCTTTGGGAATATACTTTTTTTAGCAAAGAGGAGATTGGATATTCTATAGGGACACCTCACAAAAAATCCAAGAAATATGTGTTGGTTTACAGCAGTCCAAGATTTACCAGATTAAGAGAAGATTCCTCCACAAACTTAATAAATGGTCTGGAACTAATCACGCCCTTGATTCTCATAGGGAATTTAACCCCACCATGATCATGGCTTAGTAACAGGACTTTTGAAACTTTTAAAAATGGCTTTCTTAATTCAAGTGGTATTTAGAAAAGATGGTAAGTGTTAAATGCATGTATGTATTGGCATATATGTATAGGGAGCAGTAAAATAGTACTGTAAAGAAAGAATCTACCAAGTAACTGAAAGATTATACTCTTGGAGAGTTTTCCTCTTAACCTTTCTAAAGAAAAATACTGAAACCAATTATTTCCTTTTGTGTAAAAATGGATGAGAACATTGTACAGTAAACAAAATTGCCTAAGACCCTGAGAAAATATTTCAAATTTTCTTCTTAAGAAATGTCAGATTCAACTGAACATTTCTGGGCAGTCCCTTATCTTAAGCCCAAATTAGCACTTTTCTCATGATTTGTCAATCTATAACTATTAATTCCTATCCAACCTTCTTCTCAATAACATTTTGGTTTTGGTATATTTGTGCTCAATTTCCTTTACCAAAATTAGTCTCTGAGACTCTGATAAATACTGTGATAGTCAATGTCTTCATGGAAATAGTTTTTAATATGAGTCCTGATTATGATCATGGCTTAGTAACAAGACTTTTGAAACTTTTAAAAATGGTTTTCTTAATTCAAGTGGTATTTAGAAAAGATGGTAAGTGTTAAATGCATGTATGTATTGGCATTACACAATACTTCTTTGTTTAAATTTCCAGAGAAAAATATAGAAATGCACATGAAGTTTATTTCAAAAGAAAAGTTTCAATCAATATATACTTGTTCTCATGCCTAATTTCAAGTGAAAACAGGCTTAAATATTATCTTTAGAATCAGAAACTCAATATGATATCATTAATGCTTTTTCAAGATAAAAATCCAAATTTAAATGTAAGTGGTAAGTTCCTAACCTTCACCTTTTACAATCAGAGAGGAAGGGAAAATATGATGTATTGTAGTCTGTGCCATAAGGAGGATAAAGTAAATTCATTTTAGATAATAAGCCAAGTACAGTACTGTAATCCTCTCATTTATTTATGAAAAAATTGATTATTTATTACAAATTGTTATTCAACATCTAAATTGTAGCATATCTCATAGTGGTTATTCAAAATACTAAGTTGTAGAAAACTTTTTTTTCAGTCAGCATCTATCTTACCTGTTTCCTTATCTCTATACCAAAGGAACTTACTATATCACTTACTTCCACTCCCTCTAGCGGTAATTTCTGAGAACAATATGATAGGATACATATCATATGCTAAATTGAACACAATCTGGTATCAACATCTGTGGCATACCTAATAAGTGCTTTGGATGGTAAAGACAAGAATGTCCCTATGAACTGGGGTTATTTGAGAAGTTGACAAATTTAAAATGGCTTTAGAAAAGTCCCCTTGAAGAACTGGGGAAAATGTGAAATGTTAAACTTACCCACCTAGTGAATTCTTGATAATCTTGCAAGCATGAGGGACTCCAAATTTGATAAGCCAAGTCCTTGATCTTGAAACTTGCCCTTATGAAATTTATTTGTACAATAGCAAAGCTAAGCCTGCTTAAAACTATGCCTAAGAGTCACCCCTAATGTACATCTTTTGTTGCTCAGATGTGGCCTCTCTCCTTAAGCCAACTCACTACCCTCTACCATATGAGGGACGTGACTCCTAGAGGTGTAAGTTTCTCTAGCAACGTGGTTCAGGACTCCCAGAGATGAGTGTGTCCTGGCCTCATGGGATTGAGAATGCTTTCTCAGCCAAAAGGGGTAAAAGAAGTGAAATAAAGTTTCAGTGGCTAAGAGATTTCAAATAGAGTTGAGAGGTCATTCTGGAGGTTACTCTTATGCAAGCTTCAGCTAGATATAACAAGCCCCACACAACAGTATTCCAGAAAACCTAAAGAATGCCCTGGGCTCTCACTATGATTCTATGAAAGTTTTATTTAATATATTAGTAAGGTTGTCTAGAGAAACAGAGAACAGTTGTCTCATGCAACCTTGGGAATGGTGACAATAAATTCCTTAGGGCAGATTATGAAGCTGGCATCTCCAATGAAGGGTCTGGATGAACTCCCCAGGAGAGGCTTCTTCCTTGAAAATCTTCAACTGATTGGATTATCTCATTGGCAGGAGACATGCCTTAGCTGATGGCAGATGTATTCAGCTGCAGATGCAATCAAGCTGACTGATAATTTAATACACCAGCATTCCAGTTTATCAGCCATCCACAAAATATCCTTGCAGCAATGGTCAGGCCAGTGCTTACTGGAATGGGCAACTGGGCATCATCACTTGGTCATGTTGACATCAGAACCTAACTGTCACACTTACTTTAGTTTTCCATAACTTTATGGACTCCAGATAGTTCCTATGCCAGAGAAGCCCTGAAACCCAGATTACCAGTCTCTCTAAGAACATCAACGAATTTCATTCCTCTACTCCATAAGGTCAACACCACTTTCACAAATGAAGAAGTTAAAATGGTTATTGCCCAGATATCCCTGAAGACTGAGAGAATGATCAAATCAGAAGGAAGAGGTGTAACTGAAGTAGATTACTTCTGTAATCAGAAGTAGGATTTAACAAATATTATGAATACTGTCTCATGATGTAGGTATTTCCTTTTAGTTTCTAGTGAAGCAGAGTAGTCAAAAGGAAATATCTGACATTGTTGAACTGTAATCCAGTAGCTTTGATCTTTGAAAATGATTGCATAAATATATAGTTTTATTGTGTGACTATCTGATTTGTAAATGACTTGTGACTGACACTCCCTTTATATAGTGTATGGGTAGATGAGAAATAAAATAAAGACATGCAGGGAAAAAATGGCTTTGGAGGACTGCAGAGGTTAGTATGGGCAGAGAGGAGAGATCATTTTAGTTTGGTAAACAACTTTAGCAATATGAATAGCACTTATTTATCCCTCCAAAAATGTTTAAAAATAAAATTTAAGGGTGCTAGTATGGGAGGAGTGGTGTAAATATGAAATACTGGAAGTCAATGGAGGAGCTGTGGATGAAGGTAGATGCTCAGAATAGTTCCAAGAAGTATATTTGGTGAAAAATGTCCAGCTTCAAAGAGTCATCATTAAGAAAGTCCAACAATCATTAGATGGCCAGAGAGAACAGAAAAGTGAAGAGAAAAGAGGAATATCAGGATCCATGCTATTACTATGCTATTTTGTATGCTAAATTTTACATTTTTTCCTGATATAAAAATCATGTCCTTCTAATTGTATTAAAGATTTATGTAGTAAATGGACTATGTCCAATTTAATTTCTATGTTCCTGTGTTCATATTTAGAGGGGGCTTGACAAAAATGTTGTGAAAGATGATTAACTATGAGCTCTGAACATTCCTGAGCATCATTGGAATGAATTTTTGACTCTATTGTCCTCATTTCCTCCACAGTTTTGTCACTGAATGAGAAAGTCCCCAGAAAGCATCTTCTAATTCTCCATTTTGCTGCTGACAGGGTAATGACCCAAATGAATACGGTGGGAAATTATATGGAGTCATATAGACCTATTTTGAGAGTTTGAGATTCCACCCTGACCTCTTTTGGATGATAGGTCTGTGTGCAAGTTGAGGATGTTTTGGAAGAAAGGGGACATAAGTATTGAACCTGGACACTGTAATTTGTGGTTGTGGAGAGAGACTTATAACACAAGCACCTGGGGAATGAATATCTTAGATCCTGAGAGATGCAGAGAATAGGGTAGGGAAATTGAGACTCTCCTTGTCTCAGAGCTGTAGCACCACTTCTTGCTCAAGTGGCAGCTGAGACTGGCAGTCTGACATGACTATTGGGTTGTCAATATTGTCCACATATCATAAAGACAGAAAAACTCATATGGACATGGCTTGTCCCAGACTATTTTGTTGTGACTGATGCCATGGAAGGCAGCCTCCAATGTCTGTGGGTTCAGATATAGAGACTGGCACAACCTTGTTTGAATATGATTGATGCAAATTCATACACCTCTTGTTTTGCCTGAGTAGTCTTGGATTGTGTTATATATGGTAATTGAGAGTGCAACAGCTGAGTGAAGCTGCCTATGTGATTTAACCAAACCATTGTAATGGTTACAATGTACCACAAGCAAGAGTGATCTTTGTCTGTTCAGGTTATGAGTGTATGTGATGAAAAGTGGCCCATAAAATATCTTCTCATTAGGGATGGAGGCTTTTGTGTTTTTTTGTTTGTTTTTCTTTTGTTTTCATTTGGATTGTTTTCCTGTTAACTAAAGTAAGCTTTATTCTGTAATATTATCACAGTTTAGATCTATTACTTTTACACCAAGACTTCAAAATGCTTATAATACAAATTAGTAAATAAAAAATTAGTAAGGAAAAATAAAATGGAAATTTCAGTATCGAAAAGGCATTTAATAAATTAAAGCAAAAACCAAAGAGCTGGAAATAATCCAAGAGAGCAAGACAAGCTGTTACTGCACTTTAATAAAAGAAAATTTGGAAAATCCCAGGGAGCTATTCTTTTGAACCATATTCTCTCAGATTCCAGTGATTACATTAATAAACCAAGAAAAGTCAGTAATATTCATTAAAATATAAAATATTTGGAAAATTTCATTAACTAAAGTAATGGCAAGTCAATCTGAATTAATGTTAGACACAGAGTTTACAGCATTTTGCAATGACACCAAAGATTAGCAGGTCAGTGTGAACCCTTTTCTATGGGTCATAACGAATAATAATAACCCTGGCCTTAGACTAAACCCAAGAAGCCTACAGTAAGAATTACTGTTTCACCCTAGGACTGATTCTCTGCCCTTTGGGACATGATTGATGTAGGTCAGTACTGCAGCTTGGCAGTACCCTGGTGCTTGAAGTCCTATTGGTTGTGGTTAAATACTATATGAGACAAATCGTACAGATATGGTTCTAAGTTCTGTTAGTTAAATTAATCAGAATGGCTGACAAAGTGGCAAACTCATGTAGAAATTTGAGTTCAGCCATACACTTGTTAGGTGGAGAGGTAGATTATTAGGAAAGGGCATCTTCTGTAGACCCTGATTGTCCTTGAAATTCTTACTGGGTATGCCAAGAATATAAAGCCCTTACTGCTCTTTTCTTGGGTCATTTTTCTGTAAGCAAGTTTAAGGGATGGGTTAATGTTTACCCCTCAAAGAACAGAGTTGCTTTTACTCACTGTAGAAGAAGTAAATACACCATGCTCACTGTTCCTCTGGTAACACAGCCTTCTATTTTTTTCAGGCATTTATGATGTGTCTTTTGCATACCCTTATGGTTTAGGGGAAGCATAGGGAACCAGCACAAGCCATCATGAATCTCTAGTTTCTGTTTTTGTTTTAATAATGGCATTTTCTTTGATCCAGGAGTTGTACATCTTCTCTCAGTCTCCATGAAGCAGTAATAGAATAACTACTTAGCTTGCAAATATAGTGAAATCCCAGACCCTTCATATATCTTGACAAAAAGTTGTCCAGCAGTACTGTACTGCAACTGGATAGGAAATTCATCATAAATAAAAAGGTTAAATGATTTTGAGCTATACTGCCTCATAAGGAATACATTCAATAAATGGTACTAGGACTCCTGAATATTCACATTTAAAACAAATAATTTGGACCCCTTTCTCATAGCATATAGAAAATTAAATCAAATTGGAACATAGAAATAAATATAAGAGATAAAATTATAAGAAATACTAGAAAAAACATAGAAATATATTTATAGGGCCTTGGGTCAGAAAATGTTTTCTTTGATATGACAAAAAAAGCATGAGCAATGAAAATGTAAAAAAATAGATAAATCTGACATCATCAAAATTAAAAACTTAAAAAAGACAAAATAACTCCATTAAAAACTGGACAAGGTATTTGAATAGACATGTGGTGGCTTGCAGCTACATACTACATAAAAGCACTTCTTAATCTTCATCCATTTCTGGAGTATGAGTTCTTGTAAATAAATATGACCTTTTGATGAGTTTATGTCAGTTACCATGTGGCCCAACTGAATCAGCATGGGTCTTAATCTGATTTCTGAAGGCCTAATAGGGAAGGCCACAGAGAGAAAGAAAGCAAGGGGAATGCCCAGCAAGAGGAAGTAAATGGAACCTGGAAGAGAAACCAGGAGAGGCTGCCATAGTGCACTGCCATGTGACAGAAAAGTCAAGAAGCAAGGATCGCTGATAGCTAATCACAGAATGCCACAGTGCCAAAGTCTTCTGGAAGAAGGCATTAACTTGGTGACAAATTAATTACGTACTTCTCCTAGCCTCAAAACTATGAGTCAAAAAATTCTCATTGTTTGAGACAACCCATTGCATGTATTTGTTTTAGCAGCCATGAAACTAAAACATGTTTCCAAAGAATATATACATACAGCCAATAAGTAAGCAGCATGAAAATATACTAAATCTCATTACTCATTAGGCATTAGGGAACTACAGCTCAAAAACATAACAAAATAGTAATTCACACTCTAGGATGGCTAGAGTAAAAATGTAAGAAAATAGCAAGTGTTGACAAAGTTGTGGAGTGTTCGAGATACTACCTCACAAAGTTGGCAATAACAAACCCATTGTGGCTTATCTTCCCATAACAACAACTCCCATCTACAGCCTATGTGACTGATCAAGCAAACCATAGCCTACAGGGAGGAACACAACTCACCAAATCCTCCCAAGGACAGCAAAGAAATCCAACGGTTCCTTATTGGCCCTTAAACTTCTCACTGGTGACCAAGCCCCATTACCTGTCCCAAAATGCCACTTCTCCTTACCCTAATTCCCACCGATCATAAAAGAAAATAACCAATCAGCGATACTAACTCCTCCTCATCGCACATAAGGCAATGCATATAATGCTGTATGGCTCTCCCAGAGTGGGCTGAAGTCAATGCTTCAGACCACCTCCACTTAGAGAGCTTCTTAAATTTCCCACCTGCAATCATCAGTCTCCACATCCAGGTGTGCATCATTTTTCCTAACATGGAGAAATTGGAACTCTCCAAATTTATTACTGGAATTGTAAAATGGTGCAGCCACTTCAAAAAAACTGTAGCAGTTGCTCAAAGAGTTAAACATAAAATTATCATGAGAATCAGTATTTGTACTCCTAATTACATATCCGAGAGATAGGTCTTGTGCACATGAATGCTCATAGAAAATGGAAACAACCCAAATGTCTATCAACTGATTAATGGATAAGTAAAATGTGTTAAGTAATTCCATTGGAATATTTGACAAAAAAGCATGAAATACTGATACACATTAGAAAATGAATGAATCTTGAAAATATTATGCAAAGTGGAAGAAGCTGTCACAAAAAGCCATATATTTCGTGAGTCCATTATATCCAGACTAGATAAATTTAAGGAGAGAGAAAAATGTAATAATGGATGCCAGAGGTTATAGTGGGAGTGGAATAGGAGACTAGAAAGTGACTGCTAATGAGTAAAGAGTTTATATGTTAGGTGATCAAAATATTTAAAATTTGATAATTCTGATGGTTGTACAGCTCTATGATTATGCTAAAAATCACTGAATTATACTCTTTAAAAGTACAAATTTTATGGCTTGTGAATTCTATCTCAAAAATGCTATTATTAACAATTGTTCTTTAGTTTATAAGCATAAGTAAAAGAGCATGAAATTTGGATTGAGAAAAGTATTGGTACTGATTCTAGTTCAACAACTTCCTATGTGTTATTGTGCGAAGGAATTAACTTCTCTAAGTCTCAGTTATTGCATGTGTAAGTGTAGAATAATAACAACAATTATAATAACCAAATTATATCAGGCACTAGAGTAAGTTTCCAGAAGTCTACAACCTCCAGATGGGTCCCTGGTGCAGATAAGTCCTGAAACCTAGCCCAGCTTCTCCAGAATATCAGATCGTTCCATCTCCCTACCCCTTATTAGTGACAGACTCTTCCAATATCAAAAATTTAGAATTGCCATAGCCCAAACAACCCCAAAGAAAGGTATGGAAAGATCAAAGGTGATGGTGGAATTATACATAGAAGATAGGACTTAATAAGTGAATATGAATGCTGAATCACTAAATTGATATCTCTTTTAATCTCCAGTATTTTAGAGCAGCTAGCAATAAAAATCTAAAATTGTGAAATCATAACCCATGTAAAGTCTGAAATATGTTCCACAACTAATTGTGGTGCTGCACTTTGAAATTTATAGCTTTTTGTATATATGTTATTGTTCACAAAATAGAAGGGGAAAAAAACTGATTGTGATGATAAAAATGTATTTAGGGTACACAGGTGGTAGAATGCTCGCCTTTCATATGGGAAACCTGGGTACAATTCCCAGATCATGCACCCTCACCACAAAAAAAAAAGTATTTAAGCCCTCTAGCTGCCTATATTTTGGAGCAGCTAAAAGGAAAAATATGAGAGGATCATCTGGTAGTCCATGACAAACTCTGGAATCTGTCCTGTAACTACTTGTTGAAGAGTGCTTTGAGAGCTATTGCTTTTTTATTTCTTTGTTTGTATATACATTATACTATACAA